>QKWP01002857.1:0-41108 GCA_003550325.1 Gigaspora rosea | reverse complement strand
TTATATATCAACGTAAAATAATAAAATATCGGCATAAATTTTGATTATAATTAGCAGTTTAACTACTCAGTATTATATCTTCTTATAATGTAGTTGTTCATTAGAATATCAGTTTATATCGTAAGCCGATATTTAGTTGTTATATCAACCTTAATAATATCGGCCTTTTTTTGGTTTATATTTTAAAAAATTAATATGTCAACAAGATATCGGATGGCAGATATTTATATGGTTATATTAATTAGCCGAATATCTTTTACCCGATTTTATAATGTTTGGTTTGTTACATATTGCCTATAATCTTCTCAATATCGGCCTATCATATTAAAAAATTTCGACCAGTGTATGACAGGTCATAAAGATCATATAGGTCATTTTCACTTAGAGATTACTATTAGAGTGTAACACAATATGATTGGCGCATTATCGTTATGCAAGATTTTTTGAAATTTTATAGATTATAACTACTTTTTAAGCAAATCTATTGCATATAATTAATGTGGCTTTAAAATTATGTTGCCAATTTTCAATTTACTTATAAAACCATCAATTTTCAAAATGAAAATAAATAAATTGAAAATTTGGCAACGTAGTTTTAAAGCCATGTTAATTATATGCATAATCTGGAAGTTACAATGCTAGATTTGCTTAACATTAAGTAAACAAAAAGTTATAGCAGTTTGAAATTTATTTGTCACTCGATTATCTGGTTACATTGAAAAACAACTATAGAAAAACTATATGGGATCTCGCCTCGCTGCTCATGTGGTCCACAGTCAGTTCCTAGTATTGCTAAACCAGCCCTATGATTATGTCTCTTTCTTCGATATCCGAGCTGAATAGTCCGGGCTATCAAAGCACTTATTTATGATATCCGGATTGTTTACCCGGGCTATCAATCAACTTTATAACTTACAAACACCCAACAGACTAAATATTTTACTCAGTGGAGGGAGGGTGGGCGTTAACAACTTAAGCTGGACTTGTGTCGAGCTAGCAGCAAAAACAAAAGAGGACGAACAAATTTCCATTCATCTCTTCTTAAATAACCATTTAGGGGTGTGCCATTTATCATGTGATATTTTTTACTTAGTAGCTATCACTATCCATGTATGGTATGATCACTTTATCTAATTCTGATTGATTAATATAATATATAGACGTGATCACCATCTCTGACCATGTATCTATAGTAAAAATCATGTGATAAATAGCATACCCCTTATCATAATCTCATAATTCCGCTCCTTAAACAACACTCAATGTATAATACATCATACTTACGAAATCGCCATTGTTACCTCTTAACTAAACCCTCTTATTTACCGAACAATGCAACACATTAATCAATTACTTATGATCATCACTGAATCGATCAAATCGATACTCATCACAAATACCTCATACTTACGCATCATTCAACTGATGGTATGGGTGTAGATCATGATCTCGTAACAAATGGATGCCACGTGACTTCATTTACAGCATCTTCATTTGTTACTCGATTATCTGGTTACATTAAAAAACAACTACAGAAACACTATATGGGATCATCAAGAGAATTGAATTGTATACTCTTTTCCCAGCTTTGCTTATATACATGTAATTCATAATACTAGGTTGTGTACTTTAATATATGAATCTCAAAAACCCATCCTAACTAAGGCCCTTTCCTTCGTAGTCTCCACTGCCCTCAGGTACAGCATAACCGCTTTCGAATCCCAACCACCAATGGTCCTTATCTGTATTAACAACATCCCTCCTCTCATAGCTGCTATAGCCCCACCTATTCTTAAACTGTATGATGTAAAACGACCTCTAACTTTTGCATATTCAGTCATACGCTTTATCAGTGTTGAAATTGCCGCCACTGACATTTCCCACCCTTGTTTGCCAAAAATAAGGGTTCATTATCTGTTGTTTGCGGTCTAACTCTCAAATATTCTTCCAATAACCTTACCGAGCAAAATCTACTGTCTGTAGGTTCAACTGGTACAAACCTACTATTCATGAAAGGGTCATTCTTTGACTTCTTAATTTTCAACCACACTAAACCTGACCTTTTCTCTACGTCTTGCAATCTCAACTTACACAACTCACCCGGTCTTCTCATAGTATAAAACCCTATTGCTACCAGAGCCAGATCCCTATACCACATAATTAGATCCACTTTCCTAAAGGGATCATCATGATATCGCTTTAGAGCCTCCAAAGGGAATGGGTCCCATGGCCACTCTGTATCATGGTCTTGAGCTCTCAACAACTTGATGCCTCTGACCACCTTTCTTATCCTAAAATCGTCTACAGGGTTATTCAACCCTTTCTCTTTATGCATTCTACCTATCGCCCAAGATATTTGTATACTTGTGCTAACATGCCTGCCAGATCTAACCACCCCCAAAATTGCTTAACCTTATGAATACTTGCTGAACAGGCTGTCCCTTTTGTCCAACTACAAAAACGCTCAAACAATTGCTGTACTTTAACCAACCTTTTTCTATAACTTCTATTAATCGCACAATATACCAAATCATTTGCTCGTTTAATCAAAACTTCCCCATTCTATTCTTGCCGCTAATAGTTTTCAAGCCGGATTTCTGCATGGCTCTCTCTGTCCTGATGGTCCCGGAATTATGATCTTTTTTGCTAGTGGTAGTTCCACTACTTTATTGGGCGCTTCGAGGAACATCGGCCACCATGGAACCGAAACATATGCCAGAAGAATCAGCAACACCCAAGCCCTAATTTCTGACTATGTGTTAATACTCGATGCACCATGCCTAAAGAAGGGCATGCATAATTCTTTTCCCGACCCAATCCTGTGCAAAGCAATCGACTGTTTAGAATTGAGGCAAAAATAGTAACTGTTAAAGCATCTCGTTTTGGTATTCAAATGATTCGCAAATCAATCTATTGATACTGGACCCCAATTGGTATCCAACTTTCTGAACACCTGATCACTCAATTGCCAGTCTCCCGAGTCCAATACTCTGGTTAAATAATCAGCTGAATTCTCTTTGCTTGGAACCCACCTGACTTCAAAAATCCAAAAATTATTTTCTGTACAAAACTCCCACAGGAACCTTGCAATGTCTTTTTGCCATGAACAGCTTCCTTCATATACCACTGTTCTCAATGCCGTTTTGCTGTCTATGAATAGTGTTACCCAAGAATGTTTTAACAGGCCCACAAATGACTCAAATGCCCTCATTGCTGCCAGACTTTCTAACTGTGCTATCTCTGAAAACTGAATAGTTTCAGTCAATTGCCGGCTGCCTTGTGCTCTATATACATTCTACACCATCCTATCGTCGACGCATCTACAAACACCGCCTTCACTCAATGGTTTCCACGCTGGCTTGCCATTCCATTTCGCCAGATTTTCTCTTAACCATCTCATATCCTCCAATGCTTTGACTGTTAAGTGAACATTTCTGTCCCATCTCCATTGTCTCTGATTTGCCGCATTTATTAGAGTGTAAAACTCTATGCATTTCATTTGTGCTGGTAAAAATGCCTATGAATTTTCCCTGTCAACGATGCTAATCTTCTTGCCGGAATCATTCGTAATTTTTCTACTACCTCCAACTCCTTTCATGTCTTTCGATCTTCTCTTCCAGTACCTCGACACTCCTTTCTCTGTATCCACTATCAAACTGTAGATTTTTACTCTCTTTGTCGGTTCCCAGCTTCCCTTGTCCAATGGCCTCACAAAACCACATCCTTCCAGATCGGCCTTTATTACTGTCTCTCTTATTCACAATAACTCTTCTTTGGAAGTACATCCCACCCAAACATCATTGATATGATTTCCACAATAAACTCCTCGTGACCTCCACGAACCTATCAACGCTCTCATTATCTTTGAGACAATCCATGGTGACTAGAACAGACCAAACGGGAGGACAGTATAGTGGAACCACTTTTCTTCTACTCGAAATCCCAAAAACCATTAAGCCCAATCGTCCATCAATACATGATGATATCCATCCCTTAGGTCGAATACTATCACCCACTAATCTCTCCAAATTGTTCTCAAAAAACCTCCCAACCCTTCAAAGTAAAGGATTTTTCTGGCAATACCTGGTTCAACCGTCTTAAATCTATCACCATACGATATTTTTTGGGACTTACTTTTGGTACCAAAAATACCGGACTTACTTCCAGTAACATTTCTGGTCTTTCTTTCCTATATATACTAATTTTATCGCCCCTGTCTTCATCAACCTTTCCATTCCCGTTCCACCCACTCCAATTCGTCCTCTATAAACTTGATCTGTTTCAGCACTCTCTGCTGTACTAACGATTTCACGCTTTTTAAAAAGAGGTATTTTGTTCTCCAACCATACAATAACTAACGCCGCGGGTTTTATAATTTCTTTCCAATATTCTACTGACGGCTTCAAATGGATCCGTTGCCCACTACCTTTTTCTTCTTCTGATTCTCCTCCTGATTCTCCTCTCTCTGAGTGTGGTCAACTTTTGTCACCTCCTTTATCTGTCCTCTGAAAGGGCTGCCCAGACTTCTTCTGAGTACAATCCCAGGCAATGTGGCCCCTCTCTTCACAAATACAACAGACAATTTACGGATTTCTACCTTGTCTTGAAAACCTGTTATAGCCATATGGTCTGGAACTCCCTTGACTCCCATATGACTGTTGGTACGGGTTTTGATTAGGTACTGTATTGCTATATGCTTAAGCCATATTTTGCATAAACCCTAATTGAACTGGTTGAAGCAGAAGCAAATTTGGTGGCAAACCTGACTGTACAGGCTGGAATTGTTGTTGTACCGGCTGTTGGAAAACTGGCCACGCAGTACCTGGTTTGTGGCTACGTTACCAAATCCTACTGGTAAGCTGATACCAGTGACCCCATACTACTTCCCACTTTTGGACGTTTATTCTTTGCCAGTTGCCTGGCACTTGCTAACTTATCCTGAAAATACACATCCATAGGATCTTCATCCGACGAATCTCTAATTTCAGATGCTACACCCCATCCTTCTCTTTTTGCCACTCTCAACATAAATGCTCTAGTTGCAACAACCTCTCGTGCCTTCAATACTCCCTCCCAATCCCTATTTATTAATGCATTATCCAAACATTTTCCCACTCTACACCATTCATCATACTCAAATTGGTCCCTTGGCTTATTCATTTCTCCTTTGGCCAATATTTATTTTCATCTATGTTTCGTGTCATTTGAACACTCTTCTTAATGTCATTAGCAACTTTCTCCATAGTTGCTTGAATAGTCTTCTCTAATGATCTTTCTAAAGCAAAATCTGGAGTCGAAAAACCCGAGCTCCCATACCTCCTTCACTCGTTTCTGATCTCTTGTCAAAAAAACCCTCACGTACTCCACCATCAAAATCGGTATCAATTCTCCCTTCCCGTGTATTTTTACTCTGATTACTAACTTCTTCTTTATCTTTCCCTTTTGCTTTATTAACAATTCTTCCAGACAATCTCTCTACTAATCCTTTTTTGCGCCTAACTCTGATAACCTTCGGCCTTGCATAACATTTTTAAAGTCTCCAACGAAAGTCGATCCATACTAGTCCTTAAAGCTTGTTGCGAAATCTTTTCCGAATCTTCCCCTGAATTACTGCTCGATGGTAACGCAGTTGATAAAATTTCCTGCAAATCACTATCACTTTCTATTTGTTGATGGCCACGTGGTTAACGACTAAGCTGGACTTGTGTCGAGCTAGCAGCAAAAACAAAAGAGGACGAACAAATTTCCATTCACCTCCTCTTAAATAACCATTTACCATGACCTCATAATTCCGCTCCTTAAACAACACTCAATGCATAATACATCATACTTACGAAATCGCCATTGTTATCCCTTAACTAAACCCTCTTATTTACCGAACAATGCAACACATTAATCAATTACTTATGATCATCACTGAATCGATCAAATCGATACTCACCACAAATACCTCATACTTACGCATCGTTCAGCCGATGGTATGGGTGTAGGTCATGATCTCGTGACAAATGGATGCCACGTGACTTCATTCACAGCATCTTCATAATATATATTTCTATGAAAAATCATATTGCACTGCACTATGATAGTAAATAATTTGGCGTGAAGCATGCCACTTAGGCAACTGCAATTGTAATAAATTACGAATTTATATTTTTGACAACCAACCGAAATAATTTCGGCAGCAGAAAATAATTACGGTTACCGAAAATTACGGATGCCGAAAACAATTACGGATGCCGAAAATAATTTCGGCTGCCATAATTACAGGTTTTGTTGACCTAGTTCGTACGCTTTTGACAGTCAAATTCATACTGACAATCAAATTCGTAATCAAATTCATACAGATGGACAGTCAAATTCGTACAATGTGATTGATATTTTCGCAAATCAGTATACTATACTGTTCTGCTCATCTATATCATACTCTAGGATGGCATGTCACTGTCCAATTGGTTTCAATTTTTTTGGACATATGTCCAGTTGAAAATGGACATATGTCCAAAAAAATTGAAACCAATTGGACATAGTGACATGCCATCCCAGATACTGATCTGCTTTAATTGTCTGTATGGATTTGACTGTCAAAGCGTACGAACGAGGCCAACAAAACCTGTATTTTCGGCATTTAGATTGTGATATACGTAATGACATAAATATTATACGGTTTCATGATCAGTTTATAAGCAATTTACAGCTAAGAAAAACAAAAGACCAATTAAATACAATTTATAATTATTATAAACGGCGGATTATAGCTAAAACAATCGTACAATCTAATTTATATTCACAAGATCTCTTGATTAATTAATGTGATATGAAATTGGATTAAAATGAAAATTTTCTGTTTTTTAAGCAAAATTTTAAAATTTTTTAGGGGACATTTTTGGGGGTTTTTTTAGCATTAGGGTTAGGGTTTAGGGTTAGGGTTATTAATAAACGAGTATATGTGGGTTTTATAAGCTTTAAAGGTGAGCAAGAGAGGTCCCCAGTTTCATTTTAATCTGATTTCATTTTAATCTGCGACAATTAATAAAATTTTAAAAATGTCCAATTTAATATGAACTTGTGGCATGTGATCATGTGAAATGTATTATTTTATTATTTAATGGTTTCAGTGACCTAACTCTGAATATATTCATTCATATTTTGTGCCAACTTTATGTTCTTTTCCAAGTCATTCTTTTGATCGATTAATAACATTAATTTTTTCCTAAAAACAAAGTCATGTTACAAATATCACTCTAACGTGTGTGTATGTATGTATTTTTACAAAAAAATAAAAAACGTACCTATCATTTTCTTTAATTTTTTCAGGAACCTTTTTCAAATATTCAACTTTAGTGATCCTTCCTTGTAAATTTTCAATTTCATTTGTAGTTTTTTCATATTTTTTAATTAATCTTGACAGGTTTTCAGTTATGGAAATACCAGACGGATCACTACTTGAAGTTTTGACTTTGTTCTTGCCATTATTTACATCAGTACTTTTTTGAATTTCTAAGATTGAACTCATTGGAACGTAAACTTTTAAATTTGTGGAAATTAAAGTTACCGCTGAATCTGTTAATAAAGTCTTTACAGAAACGTCCTATAAAATATAAATTTAGGATGTCGAATTAATTCATTGATAACGAATATACTAAATAATAAATGTATGATATAAAGATTACGATTACTTGAAGCTTATCATCAATCACTCGAATTTCGGAAGCTTTAATAAACTTCCTTATATCTTGAAAATATTTTTTAATTGGACCTTGATCATCTAATAAATCTCGGTCATCCGACCATATGATAAATGGTAATGGTTGTCCGAGTGGTATGTTGTTACTTTGGCGAAGTGATCTTGCTGCATGGATTACGCTCAAAATCGTCTATTATTATATATAATAACTTAATCAACAGATCACCGCAAAAAAAAAAAAAAAAACGAGTTACACTTATTTAATATAACAATATTTACCTTCATATCATTCTCAACAGTACAATCCTTCTGATTCTCAAAATCTGCAACTTTCGGATATCTTGACAACATTATCGATTCCGGAGTTCCCAATTTTACATTATTATCGCATCTTTCAACAAGACTCTGCCATAACTCCTATTATAAACATTTAAAAGAATCACATATCGTTAATATCGTTAATAATGCTTAAATTAATGATGCCTGACGAGTGACGAAACCCTCGGCATTGACGATTGACGAAACCATTTCGTCAAGTGACTCAATTGACGGAACCTATAATTGTATATCGGAACCAATAGAATTACAGGATTTTGTGTAACAAAACAATTTTCGGCTGGGCGATTTATACTATAAATGTTTAAAATATTTATATAAAGATGTATTAAAGGGAAAATTAGTTTATTAAATTAAAAAAAAAAAAACTTATTCCCCCAAAATTTTTGAATTTTTTTAAACTTTGAGTGCCGATATTTTTACAACTACTGTACTATATCAATTTTAATAACTTTTTTTATTTGAATTCTACAAATTCGTAGAATTTAAATAAAAAAAAATTATATCGAATTTGGCTTGATGGTTGTCGAGATACTATTTCTCAAACTTTTAAAAAATTCAAACCGATTAATCAAAATAAAATCTGCGTCAAAATTTTTTCAGACTTCTTTTAGATATAGCAACACTGGTAATAATTACCAATGGTAATAAAAGCAAATCTTATTATATTTGAGCGATGATATCTCAACATTTACTTACCAAATTCGATAAACTTTTTTATTTGAATTTTTCAGATTCGTAGAATTTAAATAAAAAAAGTTTATCAAAATTGATTTGATGGTTATCAAGATATCGTTGCTCAAAAGTTTAAAAAAATTATGACGACTTATTTTGATAGATGTTTTGAATCTTTTAAGACTTTGAGCAATAATATCTTGACAACCACCAAGCCAAATTCGATGGTCTTTTTTTTTTTTGCATTTTACGAATCTGTAGAATTCAAATAAAAAAAAAAGCCGACTTTGTGGTTGTCGAGATATCGTTGCTCAAAGTTTTAAAAAATTCAAAAAAATTCAAAACGTCTATCAAAATAAAGGCTGCGTCAAAATTTTTCAGATGATATCTTGACTAGAAGTGGGAACATTTCTCAAGTCAAGGGTAGCTACCCTCTTACGGCATATAAAATTTGGGTAGCTACCCAGTTACGGCTATGCCGTATGTTATTTTATGTTCTAATGTTCCCATCTCTAATCTTGACAACCACTAAGCCAAATTCGATGAATTTTTTTTAATTAAATTCTACAGATTAGTAGAATTCAAAAAAAAAATTTTATCTAAAAAATTTTGGCAAGCCTTTTTTCGTCAATCGTCATGGTTTCGTCAATCGTCATGGTTTCGTCAATCGTCATGGGTTTCGTCAATCGTCAGTGGTTTCGTCAATCGTCAGAGGTATCGTCAATCGTCGTCAGACGAAACCATGACGAAACCTTTCGTCATTGCAAAAATAGTTTCGCCAGGCATCACTAGCTTAAATGTTAAAAGATAAAATTTAAAGATAATATTAGAAACTAACCTCCGTTATAAATGGCATAAAAGGGTGTAACAGTCTAAGTGATGTATCTAAACAAATTTCCAATACTTTTAAAGTCGTTTTCTGAACCTTTTGAAAGTTAAAAATGAATTAAAATCTATAAATAAATTATATGTTGTTAATATATAAAAGTGATCGATCACCTTCTTGTCAATATTTTCAGAATTATCATACAAGATAGGTTTGATAAATTCCAAATAAACTCCGCATAAATCTTCAACTATGTAATCTTTCACAGCCTTTGTGCTCTCAAATAATTCAAACTTTTCAAATCCCAGTTGACATTTTGTTACAGTATTAGATAATCTTGATAATATATATCTATCTATTAATGTTAAATCACTTTTAGATTCTAAAAATGAATTGCAAGATATTGTTTCTTTGATGTGCGTGATGTGATTTAAAGATGAGAAACGATCATTTGAGAATTTGAATAAGTTCCAAAGTTTGTTGCAAAAATGTAGGACAGATGTAATGTATGAGATATTAAGATTGATTTGTCTAGTCTATTCAAAAAACAATGTTATCAATAAGAGTGTATTTAGTAATATCTGGTATCATACCAATGTAAGAAGTCGATCTCAAAATACATACCTGTTGAGTATAATTTATTAAACCAAATCTTAATGTATCAGTGCCACATGCTTTAATTCCCTCTGGATATTCTCTCGATAAGAGTTTAATACTTTTTTCTATTTCATGTTTCGATAAGTTACTATTATGTATTGTTTGATGCATTTCTTTTAATGTGACACCTTCAATTACATTTAACGGATCGATTACATTTCCAAGTGATTTCGACATTTTACGTCCTTGCGCATCTCGAACCTATATTTAACATTATTTACGATATTGTTTATATTTTTATTTATGATAAAATTTTTAAATAGATAAATCGATATAATACCATTGCATGCAACAAAATTCTTTTAAAGGGTGGTTCCCCTGAGAAATAAGTACATAACATCGTCATTCGAGCTACCCAGAAGAATAAAATATCGAATCCTGTCTCTATCATAGTTGTAGGGTAATTCTCCTGTATTCGTTCATGAACAGAATACCTAATTACAATATGCGGTATTTTGATTAATCCTCAATAGACAAATGTATTTTCTTACGGGAATATTTTGGTCACCTTTCCAGTTCAAAGATGACAATGGTAATAATGCTGATGAGAACCATGTATCCAATACATCTTCATCCTATTATATTCATTTTATATTGATAAATAATATGGAATGGATTTAATAATTTAATAATTTTGTAACTCAGGAATGGATAAACTTACTTGTTTCAAAACGTAATTTGTTTGTAAAGCAATGTTGTTTTGTTGAAAATATTTCTTGACAAATTGTTCAGCTTCCAACAATGAAGTCGCAGCAAACCATAATCCTTCATCTAAGCAGCAATAAATTCATGTAAATAGAGACAGCAAACAAATATAATAAAATCATTAAAATCAGAAAAATATACATTGTTATTCACCAGATTCTTGCCCTTCATAAGTTAAATTATACGCTGGAATTGGGTGTCCCCACCATAATTGTCTTGAAATGCACCAATCTTGAATATTTCCTACACATCAAAATAGAACAAATATTAGTTTTACAACTTCAAATCATATGGAATAGCAGTATTTTATGAGAAACAATCACCTAACCATCGATTCCATTCTTCAACATGGTAACTAGGTTGGACCTGCATTTTTCCATTTTCAATGTCTTGTAAAGCTCTAAGTTGCATATCTTTACACTTAATATACCTTTTTAAAGATAAAATTATTAATTCTTAATATATATATATATCCTTAAAAAATAAGAGAGATATATACCATTGAGGTTGTAGTAAAGGCTCGATAATATCACCAGATCTTGAGCATTTAGCAATTCTCATTTCATGGTTTACATCCTTGCCACGATAATATCCTAATGATTGGAGCCTATTTATAATATCTTTGCGAACTTCAAATCGATTCTTGTTCTTTTTAGAGGAATAAATTAAAAATTTGAATAGAAAAATTAGATGTCATAAAATAGAGAATATATACTTACAATTAAATCTGCAATCCCACAATTTTCATTCAACGTTCCATCTTTGTTCAAAATATTTAAGATTGGCAATTGGTGCCTTCGAGCACAAGCATAATCATTAATATCATGCCCAGGTGTCACCTAATAAATAATGTAGTAATATACATTATATAATTATTGAATATGATGAAATTAGAGATGTTCACGACTCAGCGAGCCATGACTCAGCGAGCCATGAATCAGCGAGCCATGACTCAACGAGCCATGACTCAACGAGCCATGACTCAACGAGCCATGACTCAACGAGCCATGACTCAACTCGACTCGTCCGCACCCTTAAGTCGAGTCAAGTCAAGTCGACTAACATTGAGTCATGAACATTATTATGTCCTTGCTATTTCCAGCATATTCGATTCGATTCACTCTTTCGACTCGGCTCATTCATTTTTTAACTCGTCGATTATGTTCGACTTGAGTTCCTAATGAAAACTTATCGTAGAGATAAATACCTTGACAACACCAGTTGCAAACTGCATATCTACTAGTTCAGCATCACATACAATTGGTATTCGTTTGTTTAGTAAAGGATGAATAACTTCTTTATTATGTAGCGACTAAAAATTAATTTAGGCCGTTAACATTGTTAAAATAAGAACAATTTTGCTTATTTTAAAAAAGTCAAACCTTGTATCTTGGATCATCAGGATGTATTGCCACGGCACAATCACCTAATATCGTTTCAATCCTGGTTGTTGCCACGACTAATTCCGATAGACTGCTTGATGTGTCAGCAACAGGATAAGCAAATTTGTGTAAAACGCCAAATTCGATACTGATTTAAAAATAAAAATTGTTATAACAAAAAATATCAAATAAATCGGAGCACTTATAAAGAATAACTACCTTTCTTTATGACCAGGAATTTTCAAGAATGTTTGTTTTGGTATAGTTTCATAATCTACCTTTGCAGAATTATTATCAGATCCTAAACTATAATTAAAAAAAATATATATATATATATATATATTTTTTTTTTTTTTTTTACTTACTTCGATATCCGAAATCGCGGTTCCCAAAGCACAGCACCAGTTAACAAGTCTTGTATCTCTATAAACCATTTCATCATTAAATAGCTTGACAAATGCATTCGTCACGGCATGTGATCGAGGAGGATCCATAGTAAAATATAGATTTTTCCAATCTAATGATGCACCTAAACGTTTCTTACATAAATTGAATAAGTTTAAATTGAATAAAATAATATTTAACAACAATGACAAAAATATAGAAAGAACGTCACACACCATTTGTTCGATAATTCGATTTCCATGAAGCTCGCGCCATTTCCACACTTCATTGATAAAATTTTCACGACCAAGATCATGGCGAGTGAGCTACATAAGAAGTGAAAGAATTTATTCATGCAATTAATTAAAGAAATATACGCAACTTTTTGAAAGCCAAACTTTTAACATACATTTTTTATCTTATAAAGTTGTCGTTCTACAACTGATTGTGTTCCAATACCAGCATGATCCGTTCCAGGTATCCATAATACCCGATAACCGGACATTCGATACCATCGAACAATCGCATCCTGAAAGGTAAGACGTATATTTCATATAAATTAATCAAAAATAGTCATTATTATTATCATTCATATATGTAAAAACGAACTTGAATGCTAAGTGTCAAAGCATGTCCAATATGTAAATTTCCCGTAATGTTGGGAGGCGGTGAAAGCATTGTAAAGTATTTAACGGATTCCTTAAAATTTTCATCCATATTGTTCGATCCAAAAAATCCTTTTTAAAAATCCCATGACAGATCATATAATCGACGTTAACTTTTCATTTAAATCATTGATTAAAATTTGTAAAAAAAAAAAATTACCTTTATATTCCCACCAATCGTACCATCCTTGTTCAACGATCGACTTTATGAAAAAAAAATAATGAAAATAAACAGAATTTATTTTTATTTGATTTTTTTTTTAATGAATATTAAACATACAGGATCATATGTTTTGCTCAATTTTCTTGAAGGTTTCTTCGGTACATCATTACTTGAATTTTCTGTCAAGTCTGTAATACTGCAAGTTTGCGTAAATAATGATCTAAATTTTATGGACTTTTTAGAACAAGTATTACGTAGCAAAAATATAAAATCGTGACGTAAAATAAAAAAATTGTTAAACATATTAAATATCGAAATCTGAAGTATGAAAATCAGGGACAAAAAGTTTTTATTTTTTAAATTAATGCAAGATCTAATCTCAAAAACCAGATTATCTTTTTTAAAAAAACCAGATTTTAAACTTTTATGGCTAACCAAATACAGAAATACAATGGATTAATTTTTCGCTTATTTATCGGTTATGCATATAATCAAAGTTTTTACTTGAACAATTTTTTAATTTTATAAAATGAAAAACTTTGATCGATCGGGAAAGCACTTTTTTATTTCATGAATATTACACTATATACTGTATTTCTTCTTTTTCATTATTGGGATAGGCATACTCATGGGAAAATGCATAGGTGTAAAAATAACTGTTAATGCCGACAAAATATCATTACAAAAAAAACTTTAGCGTTGAAGTAAATCATAATAATAATGATTAAACTTAATATAAGTTATATATTAGATTAGAGATGCGATCCTTTATCTGTTTTCCTACTTAAAAACTTAACGGATATCCGGATTTTTTTTAACCAACAGTCACTTGAATATATAGTTGGTGGTAGAATTACCGAATTACGGCATTACGGCAACCTTTTCTCTGGTAGAATTAATTCTACCATTAGTGTTTAATTGCCGTAAATATTAGTGCCGTAATGCCGTAATGCCGTAATCAGTGTTATAAATTCAAAAAGTTTTTATTGCCGCAAATGCAAAAAAAATATGCACAAAGAAAAATTTATGCGTGTGTTATATATACAGGGAACACTGATATATGCGCAAATTTAAATCTATGTTCGCTGCGCCTACTGCGCCGATCCAATTTACATCACTGGCCGTAATGCCATAATGCCGTAATAGTTATTAACTTAATATTGTAATAATGCGATACCATAATATTATATTATATGTTATTAATAAGTAGTTGTGCAATACAGTTGCTCCAAACTAAGAATAAAATTTCAAAATAATATAAAAAATTAATAAAAATAATATTTTAATAAAAATGAATATAAATTCTAAAAAATAAAATAAACAAAATTGTTAAATAAAACTATAATATTTGTGAGCTATATATTATAGTATAAAAAAAACCTGCAACAGGAAAAAAAATATTTCATAATTTAAATAATAATTATAGTAATAAAAAACCTATAACAGGAAAAAAATTCTATAATTAATTGTTTAAAAAAATTAAAATATAAATATTATATTTTAATTTTGAAATTCTTCATTAAGAATTTCTTCTAAATCAATATATAAATTTTCTTCATCTTCTATTTGTTGTTGATTACTTAAAGATAAATTATTTTCAATTTCATTATCATCATAAAAATTTAAATCTATTAATTCTGCTATAAGCAGATCATTAAGATTAGTTTCATTATCATCTTCATCATATAAATCAAAACTATCATCATTATTTTCTTCTTCATTTTCATTTTCATTTTCTTCTTCATCAAAAAAATTACTATTTTCAATTAAAGTTTCTGATATTTCATTAACTATAATTTCAAGCTCTTTTTCATTAAAATTTTCTTTAGAAAATTTTAATTCAGATTTCATATTTGTAATATAAAATGAATGAATTTGTGCCATTGACTGAAGATGGTTAATATTTAATCTGAAAATAATTTTTAAATAAAAGTTATTAAAATTAATAAAATAATTATTTGGACGAATTATTAAAATTAACAAAAAGTTTTTATAAAAGTTAATTATTATATAAATTATTAATTATAATTATATAATTTTTATACTATTTAATTTATTTTAATAAAACAAATTAATAGTACTAAATTATATTTCTAATTAATAATTTACAAAATAAATTTTTTATAGAAAATTTTTATTAATTTATTTTTTTTAGTATTAAGCTTATTTAAATTAAGTTATTTATTATACCTAGTTCTTTTTTTTCCAATCATCCAGTCTAAAATAGAAAATACTCTTTCACATGCTGCTTGGTGAGGAACAATAGAAAATATTTTTAATGCTAATTGTTGTATATAATTATCTGGCTGTTTGCAAGTTGTCCACCAAAGTTCAGGTGTATCATAATCTTCAACATATTCCATATCATATGGTTTAAGCTTTTCTATATATTTTCTAAGCTGTGATAACAAAATTCTATAACTATTATCTTTAGCACCACAATTTTGCCAAATTTTCATAGCATGTAAACAAATTTCACGAAATACTTTATCTTTACATCCTTTACCTAAAATAAAATTTAATAAAATTAATAATTATATTATTTAAATAAAAAATAAATAAAATAAAATATACCTCGATATTTAGGATGTAAAAAATAAGCAAGAAGATAAGTTGTAATATCAAACTGTTTCCAATATCTATTATAAATTTTAATACATTGTTTTTTAAAATTAGAATCTATAATATTAGAAATATTTTTAATTGTAATTGCCATTTTAACTAATTCTAAAAAACATAATGCCATATTGCTTGATTTAGTTTCAACTGCATTAATTGCTCTTTTAGCAGGTGCAAGAACTATTTCTAACTGTTCTACATCTTGCCAAAATTGACGATTACGAAGAATATTTTTAATAGTTAATGCATCTTGAAAAATTTCAGATTGTTTTTCAAGAATCTAAATAATATAAAAATTATTAAAATTTAATAATATTTTATAGTTTAAAACTAAATTATTTTTTATATATAATAATTATTTTAATTATTATAAATAATTATTATATATAATTTAAAATTTTATATAGTTTAAAACTAAAATATTTTTTTATACAATAATTATTTTTAATTACTATAAATAGTTATTATATATAAAAATTAAAATTTTATAAACTATTTAAAATTTAAGTTTTTTAATTAAAAAATCTTATTTTATAAATAATTTACAATATTATAAAAAATATATATAACAAAAATAAAATATATCTTACATTTTTAAGACTATTTTCTAATCTAATAATTGAATTACAACAATCCCATGCAGTAGACCATCTTGTTTTTACTGAAGTTTTTAATCCTCCACCTTTTATAAAAGAATCAATAATATCTTCTTGAAGAGCTGCACCTGCACGATAAGAAGTTTTAAAAAATGTTATTATAGTTTGACATTTTTTAAAAACAGATTTAGCAAAATCTAATTTAATAATATGAGAAGTTATAAGATTTATATGATGTGCTATACATCTTATAGGTAAAATATAAGGATATTTAGTAGAAATTATTTGTTTTGCTAATTGCATAGCTGATTCTGCATCTGAAACAATAGCTGCAAATTTTTTAGATCCAATTGAAGTTAAAACTTTTTCAATTTCAGAAGCATTAAAAGAACCTGTGTGAGATTTGCTTGATTCATCAACTAAAGCATGAATATATTGTTTTCTACTAGGTGTAATAATTACAAAAGCATAAATAGATTTTCCTGAAGGGCTACACCATCCATCTACAGCTAATAAAAATAAATTATATTAATATATTTAAAATTATAAATATATTAAATATAGAATAAATAATACTTTTAATAAATTTTAAATTTAAACTCAAGCTATAATTTATAATTTTAAGTTTAAATATTAATATTAAAATTTAAACTAATAAGTTATAAAATTATAAACTAAGTTTAAATTAAAAAATTTTACCAAAAATATTATCTATTTTATACTTAATATTTTAAATAATAAATTTAAATATATTATTACCTAATGTTAAATTATTTTCATTTTCAAGTTCCTTATTAATTTTAATTAAAACAGTAGAAATTTCTTGATTTAAAATAGTTGATGAAAGTATTTTTCTTTCAGGAGGAGAATAACCAAGACAAAGACATTGAATAAAATCTATAAAATATGGATGATTAACAGTAGAAAATGGAATACCACAGCATATAAAAAATCTAATTAATGCTTGATCAATTCTATTTTTTTTACTTTTTTCCATTTTTGTTGGTGATTCATAAAAATTTGTTATTAATTTTCCAGAACTATCTTTTTTTCATTTTTTTAACAGAATTTTCAGTAGCTAATATTTCTAAATATTCTATTTTAATATCTTGTGATATAGAATTACAAAATAATGCTAAATGAGCTTTTAAATCCTCAGGTCTTCCTCTATTCCATTTTTCAGTACAATAACTACATGATGCTGAATAATGTCCATCTCCTACAGGTTCTTTATTAAAATGATCCCAGACATTAGCTTCTTTACGGCCTCTTTTAGTTTTTTTAGAAGTGTTTTCAGATACAGTATCAGACATAATTGAGTTTTAAAAACGAAATTGCACAATTTTTAATATTTTATAAGTTTGATTTTTTAAATAAGTTTAATAAATATTTTTTTAAAAAAAAAACAAACAAACTTCAGGCTTTTAAGTTTATAACTAAACAAACTTAGCCTCAAAAAGTAACAATTATTAAAGTTTATTTAGAGAATTGATATTTGCACTATAAATTTTTGCTATTCACGATTACTTTGATTTTATCACAAATTATTTAAAAATTTTCTTAAACTTTGATTAAAGATATCTCAGCAACCAGTTAATTAAATTTGATAAATTTTTTTTTTATTCGAATTCTATAGTTTCTTAGAATTTGAATAAAAAAAATTCATCGAATTTGATTGATTGGTTGCTGAGATATCTTCAATCAAATTTTTGTAAACAATTTTGCAGTTTCTAAATAACCATATAACAAATGTTTTATAAATTTTCTCAAAGTTTATCAAAGATAACTTGGCAACCAATCAATCAAATTCGATGAAATTTTTTTTATTCGAATTATACAAAACCATAGAATTTGAATAAAAAACTTTTATCGAATTTGATCAAGATATCTTTGATCAAATTTTGTAAAAAATTTTGGCGCAGTTTCTATGAGACAGTTTAAAATTTTTTTCAATCTTTGATTGAAGTTATTTTGGCAACCAATTATCAAATTCGATAAATTTTTTTATTTGAATTCTATAGCTTTGTAGAATAAAAAAAAAAAAAAATTCACGAATTTGATCAATTGGTTGCCGAGTTATCTTTGATAAAAGTTTTGTAAATAAGTTTGCAATTTCTAAATAATCATGTGACAAACATTTTATAAAATTTCTCAAAAGTTTATCAAAGATATATCGGAAACCAATTGAGCTATAGAATTCGAATAAAAAAAAAAATTTTATCGAATCTAATTAATTAGTTGCCAAGATATCTTTGATCAAATTTTTGTAAACAATTTTGGCGCAGTTTCTATATAACAGACGGTTTAAAATTTTCAAAGATAATTTGTGATAAAATCGATAATATTTTTTTGAGGCTAAGTTTTAAATTATAAACTTAACAACTCGAAGCTTAATATTTTTTATTAATGAGAAGCCACATGATAATTATTTATAATAATTATAACATTCCCATAAATATTTATATCTAAAAAATTTTTAAATCTAAGCAAAATGCAACGCCGTATTGTACTTAAGAACAACTTTAATGAACTAGTCAATAACATTATCAGGTTATAATAGCTTTATTTATGGCTTAGATAATAATATAGATAGTTTGTATATTCTAAAATTTTGTTAGCATTATGTGATACTTGTTATTAAAAGTGCTTTAAACTATATAACACAAGCGGAATTTTATTATATATTATTGCAGCATTACAGTATTTAATACAACGATAATATTATGATATAATAATTAGAGATGTGCAAATGATATTATATCTCGTGCAATATCATATGATATGCGAAATATATGCTAGCACAAGAGGCACATCTCTAATTATAATCTTTAGATACAATAGCATTATGGTATTTTGGCATTACGGCATTACGGCATTACGGCATTACGGCATTACGGCATTACGGCATTACGGCATTGCGGCATTGCGGCATTACGGCACAAAATAATTACGGCAAAAATTACGGCAATGCCGTTGCCGTATTAATTTGCCAAATTAATTCTACCACCAACTATACTTGAATATATAACTGCTGTTGCAGATAAAATTATTTCTAATAATAAGATTTGTATCAAAGATATTGAAAAGAATTGAAACCTGTTAGTACAGTATAAAAAGAATATAAAGGGAAGGGACACCAATCTTAATAATGTATTGGAAAGCGACTCATTTTTTGTGAATCAAATGAATAGTGTATGTTATTTTAAATTTTTACCAATAAGAATAAAAATTAAAATGAAAAAAAAATGAAATGCGGCACTTTTTATAATTAAAAAATCATTGCATGAAATTAAAGTTAAACGTTTAATAGAATTAACAAAATGTATATCGTCTTGAAAATAATGACTTGTTTCTTCTAAATGTGTACGATTTAATTTCAAACAATCACGAACTTTTTTTTATAAGTTATATTGAATGATTTGTTTCATATATTATTAAATAATTTTAAATAATTGCTGCTAATGTTATTACAACACTTAAAAGCCATTGCTATTTGACTCGAAATTTGATTTGAAGATTTTGGTTGAGAGTATATGGTTTTGTTTAATATCTATTTGTCTTAATGAAAGCGAATAATTTTACAGAGCAATATTTTATTCGTTCACCTTAATGATATTTGAAATACGGATATTTTATGTAATTCGCAAGTTGAATGCACATTTTTGTTTAGTTTTGTGCCTTATCCTTATAATTCGAATAAATGCTTGATTTCTGACTTTTAGAATACGATTTGCCGAATTTTCTCATATTTTTTTTTCTTGTTTCTAGTATTTTTTTCAGGATATTCACGACCAAAGAAAGAAGTGAGTATTTATTTGCCATTACTATTTTTTAAAGGTACTAAATAATAAAAATTTTTTCTTTGACTTTATACGTATACGTATTAATTAATTAAGCTTCTTTATTATAAAATTAATAAATGACTTATCATTCCTTGATCGTTGGAAAAATTCAAAAATGACACATCGATTCCAATTTGACAAGAATCAATAAACGATATCATTTTGCCTTATCTCGTTTCGTGAAGTATCATTTTAGACGATCTGTGTAATGAAAATCATATGATAAAATTCAGATGTGACAAATTGTGTGACCATTAAAAAATGCATATCGTTATCAAAAGCGCATAAAAATTGAGTTCTCCACTTCGTTCTCCACTTCTTTCTGAATAATAAAATTCAAGACTGTCTGTTAACCAACAATGACATGGAGAAGTCAATTATCCAAGAATCTTAAAGAACTTCGTGTACATTTTTGTCAAACTTCTCCTGCAAGTAAGGGTGTTAGGTCGGTATTTTTTTTTGTAGAATATAGAATGTTTAGAATTATTGGTTCGTCTTATTTATTAATTCTTGCATTTATAGAGAATTCATTGCCCAAAATTATAGTTCATTAAAAGCAGCAAATCCACATTTTCCAATTTTGATCCGTGAAGCGAGTGGGGTAGAAGCTAGATTTTTCGCTAGATACGGTAATTAATTGTACAATAAAGACAATCGTAATTATTATTTTAATTCGATATTAAATATCTTTATGATTTATATTATTGTTTTACATTAGACTTTGGCAAAGAAACAAAAGTTGTATTAAACAATCTTTCATCAAAAGACGTAGAATCTAAATTAGAAGAACTAGTTACTAAGAGCCCTGCGAGATGAAAATTGATATATATAATAATCGGAAGTAAACCATAAAAATCTTGTACGATAAATTCATAATAAATGTAAAAATAAGACTCCTTCCTTAACTATATTCATTGAATATTACAATTGATATTTCTATAACTTCATTTGAAAGAATTTAAAACAATAGATTGATACTAAATGTAGTTGTCAACACTCGCTTTATCTAATCTTTAGTATCTTTAGTTTTCTTGCTGGACAACTTCTATATAATTCTTACTGCTACTATGTAATTCTACTAAAAACTTTGGTAGTGGAGGTATAGCATATCCAGATGTCACCATTTTCTTAACTCCTTCGATCACATTTGATCCTTCAAATACGACTGTTGTCGATATTGGTGACTCTTCAAGGTGATTATCAGTATATGTATTAAACGGCATGTCCAACTAAAAATTTAGGGTAATGAATATATGTAATATAGCCGGGACACAATAACATTTAAGATTGTTTTTACCTTGATCTCTACAACATCAAGAGATGGCTGTTCATTAGGACCAAAATTATCATCTATTGCATTGTCTTTCGATTTCATTTGATCTACAATACATCAATAAGATAATAAATCGTTATTCTATAATTCATGATAATGTTTATGACATATGACATCATATAAATCTATACCATCTATGTTGGGTCCTTTTGAAGTATGTTCTAACGGACTATCATCAACCTGATTTAATCTGTATTGACTGTAAATTCCTTGAGATTTTTGATGTAATAATAATTGTTCCAAAGAATTCACATATTTTCCCTTCAAATCACATTCTTCAATCTTTTGACACGCAAAAGTTTTCAATAGACCCTAAGTTTTGAAAGAATAAATTAATCCATAATTATTTATAGCATCATATCAGAATTGTGCATTTGTACCAATGACCACATACCTGTAATATAAATTCTTTGTGTTCACGTTTAACATTGCTGCACAATAAATGTTCAGAATTAGTAAAATATATCAAATAAATGATATTTGCGTTGATTGGGAGGGAATTTTGCGAGACGCCATCATGAATGCTAATGCGGAACCACCAATTTTTATCATAAACTTCGATGTAAAGATGCTAAATATCAAAATTTTATATACAATTACATTTACCAATTATTTTATTAAAATATTTGACATAAATTAATATATGTAACTTACATTTGCAAAAAATAGCGAAAGATGCTTTGATAATGTCGAACGAAGTATTTCTTTATTACGAAATTCCTTTCGCAATTCACCTTAATCATAATCAGTTTATTATTGTATATTTTTTTTAATAAATATCAATGAATGAATAATAGTTGAACATTTCCAATACCATCATCCCAACAAAGTTTTAAAGCTTTCCATTGTTTAAGATTAGGACGATCATGGAAATCTTGTATCGAATAAGAATTAAATTTAATTTAATGAAATATGATTTTTGAAAAATAAAATTTAAAAATTTAAAATAATAAATATTACATTTCATATCAAGTTGCGCAACTTGTAAATATGTTAAACCGTTTTTCTAAGAGAATGATTAAAATTTTAATTAATGCACGTAAAATTCAGACAATGAAATATAAATAAGCTCCTATATAATATCTACCCAATCATCAAAATATATTTTATCAACAATTTTTTTCTTGTTACCAAATAATTTTTCGTAAATTTGCCATAAGTTTTTAGTTTGTTGATACTCATTATTTTCCTCATATTTCGGAATAAGTTGTGGTATTTCAAGCCATTTTTTTACAATTTTAAGTAGAGAATCTTTGCTATGACGGTTTATTACGCGTCGCAAAGAAGGCTGTGGTGTGAATAATGCATAATCATTGTTTACAAAGTGATTCTGCATTTTTTTTATTGTTGATCGTTAATTAATTAAGGATTTTATATCTGATATTTGACCAAATCATGCGTCATACAGGTGACGTATCTGGTGGTATATTTGTACGTTCGTACGTACTTACCCTAATGAAAAGTATAGTTCTACAGTGCGCGACACTTAAAGACTACACAAACTTTAAAAGCTAATAACTTATAATCTAAAAAAGATATTTTAAAAAGAAGGCCACTATTTTATAGCTAAATCAATTTATTACATCTTAACGGCCTTATTTTTTAAAAAGATATTATAACTTTTCAAAATATATAGCTTTAAAAATATAGTATTTTTATATGATACGTAAAAATTTAACCAAAAATGGGACAAGTCACATGTTTTGGCTTCTTGTTATTGGCTAATTTTAAAATTATTTTTCAAATTATTTTTAAAATATTTTTTATTAATTAATTTTTGACCAATCAGAATACAAGAAATCAAAAAAGTATCAAATTTCAATATGAAATTTTTGAAAATGGGACAAATCACGAGAATGTAGTCTTTAAGTGTCTTGCACTGTACCCTACAGAGCAAAAACAACCATTTTAAATTCTTTCATCAATAACAAACGATAGGCTTTTATTTTGGTCGACTTACTATATAAATCAAAACTATATGTAATATAAATCTCTATCGTAAATTTTAGATAGATGTACAGCTTTTAACAGCTCGATGGTTTAGAATAAAATTTTGTAAAGACCAACATTATGTCTTTATAAACAAAATTACTGTGCTATTTTTCCATTTACATATAAAAAATTTTTAATCAACTATTTAAAAAAGATTTTACATACAAAAATTTTATTTAAAATGGTATAGGTCTGGTTTTTTTAAAAAAATTTTATAATAAACAAAAAAAAAAAATCATTTATTGAGTTTTATTATTGATCTTTATAAAATTTTATCATAAATCATTGAACCGTTAGGGTTGCACATCTATTTGAAATCTGCGAAGAATTATTATAGCACATAAATAAAAATCGGAATTCTTATAAAAATCTTGTAATAAATTTTTATATATTTTTACTATATACTGTATGTACAGTATTTGATTTAATAGTATATCGACTACCCCCAATGATGCAAGCAATGGCCCTTGATCCTCAAAGCGTTCGTTTCTCACTTCAAAAATCAGAGTTTTCTAGGATTAGGATACATAATGTGCTCCGTTATAATTCAGAAGAGATTATTTGGTATGATTACGATTACGCATAAAATAATTCTGGTATTGAGACCTCATTATTCTCGAGAAGGCAGCACTCTGGGGAACTTTGAATTATTCGTGGGCGGTTTGCTAATTCTCACATAGGGTAATGGGTCATTATCTTTGCGAGTTATTTTACTTGAATGGCAAAAAGTACTATAATAATTTAGTTTGAGTATGATCATGATTGCAAATTAAAATAATTTGACCTTTAGAGGTTTTACTTTTCTCGAGAAGGTAGCAATTTGGGTTACTTCGAAATTTCGAGGACGGATTTGCACATAGGGAAGTAGGTCATGTCTTTGAGTTATTTTGTTTGAATCAAAAAAATACTTGAGAAGATCCAGTAACCTTGAGAAGGCGCACTTCTGAATAGATTTGTTTAACCTTGAGAAGGGCACTTCTGAATAGATTTGTTTAATTCTCGCACAACTTTACAGAAACTATGTTTTTTTGCTAAATAAATTAGTATATAATGAATATATTATGAATATACTGTATATTAAACATAATAATTTATTTTTTTTCTTTCTGTTAACTCTCCTAAAACTTCATTACTAATAATATGTTTATTATATAGATACAATATAATTTTATATATAAAATAATATGTTTATTAAATCATTTCTTAAGTTCTAAGCACGTCTGAAATCTGTGACGTGTATCAATTACTTGACCGACTATATACGTATCCGGCGGCGTTAGTGTATAAATTTTATTCACATTTAATTAAATAACTTAGGTTTGCACTAAAGTAGTTTTATCACATTATCGTTATATATATTTCATTAAAATTTAAATATTTACAACGTTTGAAGTTAATTGTACATGTGAATATAAAATATTGAAAAGTTCTGCACTACAACAATAAGCGAAATTAAATGGTTTTTCAATTATATTTATTAATAAGCGAAATTAAATGGTTGTTCGATTATATTTATTAATAAGCGAAATTAAATGGTTTTTCGATTATATTTATTAATAAGCGAAAATTAAATGGTTTTTCGATTACCGTATTTACCCGACATGTATACCCCTCCGTGGGCTATACCCTGCAGCAATTTAGAATGCCAAATTTTGATTTATACCTGGGTATATAAATATGAGGGTATCCCACTTATATACCCGGGCATATAATAGTAAAATAGATTAAAAGCATTAGAAGTATTCGTACAATATATCCCCCCTATACGTACTAAAATGGGCCCCGGGTATACATGACGGATAAATACGGTATATTTATTGATTTTAATTTTCCATTGCTATATAAAAAAAAAAATTATTAATAAATATGTTAAATAAATTAATAAGCAAAACAAAAGAACATAGATACCTTTAATTCAACTGATTTTTGGCAATATTCACGCTTAAATTATGTTTAGGATCTCAAAATGCTTTGAAATTTGATATGAGGACATACTTTAAAGTTTTGAATTAGTTATGTATAGTTTGTGGAAAATTTGGTTTGAAAGTTTCTGGTAAATGGTCCCAAGAAAATATCTAAGGTATATTAACATATAACATATATTAAATTTGTTATTTCAAGATTTATCAATTTTATTACATTAAAATTCATATAACACAAACCTATGATGTGTTAGTTACATTCCATACTTAGATATACACTTGATCGATATAAAAAATATTTCGTAAATTTATACTGTCAAAGCGATGAAAAAAGTGCGACACGAATCGATATAAAAAATATTTCGTATGTAGGTTATACTGTTAAAACGACGAAAAAAGTGTATATAACTTACAAAGTCTTATTTTTATAGTCAGGTAATATTATTAATGTAATTAATTACGTATCATATATTCGGAACTTTATAAGTAAGAGTTTAAACTGACGTCGGATATGTATACAGTCAATCAAGTAATTAACAGGGTTTTGTTTTTTAAAAAAAGGGTGAGGGAGTTCGCCCCGGATATTTTTTTGATCCGTTGAAATTTTATAAATCCGGATATCGCCTTTACGGATCCAAACACTAGGTTCAGATATTATTTTTATAAATATTAAAAGATAAAATAAAATGTTTATAAAATAATAAATTTTTTAAGTATTTTAAATCCTTTATGTAAATGATTGTTATTATATCTTTTAAATAACCTAAATAATAATTCTAAAAAAACAAAGTAGAAAAATAAAGAAAAAACTGGCATTTGATATGTCAAAAACTTTTCAACAAAATAATCCAAGAAAGATAGAAAAATAAAGTTATTTAAAAAATATTGGATGGCCCAAATTTTATTGTATAGACTGATTAGTTCTTCTGCATAGCTGAGCTCAGTTTAATGTATGCTTAAAGGAATTTTTCACTCTTTGGTGAATATTAATATTTTTTTTAAAAAAGGTGCATAATAAAAATCAAATTATGTGAAATGTTGATTGCTATTTTTGATCTTAAGCTCCAGTGTTGAAAATTTAATGTTACTGATGTTCTCCGGATGGATTAAATACAAGCGTTGGTGGTGACCAATATAAATATTTTGCCAGTCAATATTCTAAATTTAATGATCTGTTGAATTATAAGTATAATAATAATCTAAAATTTAAAGTATGTAGGTAATAATATTACAAATACATTAAAAAGATTTATTATTGGTAATAACTAAGTTGCTATGTTATAGAGAATTCTATCAATCCTATTACCAACTAATGAGTATAATTTAACTCAATTCTTCAATGGAGTTCAAGTGTTACTACCAAGTTCATCAAAGAGAGGTCTATACACTACGGAGCCAGCAAGGATAATGCAAAACGAAAAATCAATTTTGCGTGGCCTTGGTGTTAGTTTTGTAAATATTCAGGTAAATTTTAACTTGTTTATTTGCATAGCAAGTATATCAGATATTATTAAAATATTTATTTATTTCTAAAATTTTAGGCATTTAATCTTAATGCAAATAGCACGACTATAGGTGTTGGAATAGAATATTATAGGTAAATCAAAAACTCGTTTTAGACGTTGGATATGGATATTATTTAAATTATTTCTTCAAATAATATTATTAGATATTGAGAGTCAACGCATTCAAATAGCAAATGACACAAATTTTACGTTCCCTATGGTTGATGAACAAATTCTTGATCAATGTCAATATTCATCATATGTATATTGGTCATGGAAAACTTTTAAGTGGTTTATTATCAGGTCATCATCTTGTTCTACAGACCTAACATCATCACCATCATGGAATTATGACATTATTAATAATAAAGCGAAACAATCATATCTTTATCAATCAGATTCATCTTCAACATACAACTTTGTCGTTTTTTATGAAGATTATCAATCTTTATATGCTAAAGCCGACCTCATAAAAAATATAGCAGGAATTGCAATTGCCAATGTCACCAGGGATTCGAATGAATTACGACAAAATTTATCTAAAGAATCACCCAAACAATTATTAACAAACTTCATTTTAGGAATTTAACCAACAAACACCCAAGGAGGACCCAATGCAACTTCTTCATCTACGTCTCAGTCATCGTAAATAATACAAATGCGATAGTGGGTGGTGTAATAGGTTTTTTTTTTTTATTGTTAGCGTATTAGTGGCTACCGTATAAGCGCGAAATAACGCCCAGGGGTGTTAATTCGAAAATCAGATACCCCTAAAATAGAATATGTAGCTTCCAAATTAACGCCCATGGGCGTCCCGAATTAACGCGCATCCTTATAAATAAATAAAAAAAGATATATGAGTAAAAAGTGCTTCGGAATGGGTTGGTATTAAGTAAATCTATTTTTTACTTTAACAAAAGTTGTTCTTCAGAAGCCAAAAATTGCTTTACTTAATATCAAATCCAGTTCCGGAACACTTTTTTTATTCATATTACAAATAAATACTATTTATTTTAGTTAGGGGTGCGAATTTAATTCTTATTTCGAAATAACGCGCATGCGCGTACTCGAAATAACGCGCAGGTGGGCGTTATTTAGCGCTTGTACGGTACTGGCTTTATATTATATCGAAAACGAAGAGTAGAAATGTCGGACCTACTTAAAGACACGAAGAATCAGACTTGCTCTGATATCTTAGATAAAAACCATCGAGCTTTTAATTAATAGTATAAAAATGTGCAAATTTCGAGAAGGTTTAATACTATTGAATAAGTGCTCAGAGTGAGATCGGTTATATATGAACAACTTTCTCTGTAATGAGCCTCTTCAATGACAACTGTAAATTTTACGGGCTCTTAAGAGAACTGTAATCTTATATTACGATCTTTTTTTTTTTTTCAGAACTATAGGTTCATCATAAGGTGAATTCAATATCATTGAGGTCAATTTTCTAAATACACTTGCAGTGTCCTATATATGGGAACCCCCACAGCAAAAGGGTGTAATGAAGAAAAATATTGATTTTATAATTTTATAAAAATTAGGTGCTCATTACTCTAATTCTTCAAGAAATTGAGTTTTAAGAAAAAATTTTTTTTTGCTTCATTACACCCTTTTGCTGTGGGAGCCCCCAATATATTTTTTCCGTTTATAACTTATTATTGGTCGATGCAAGATATAGATACATGATAATTAAAAATTTATTTGTCTATATATAAAAATTTTTGCCAAATAGAATAGATTTAACTTTTTTTTTTGTTTAAAAAATTTAGATTTTAATTATTTTTGCCACCAATATTATAAATAACAGTCTTAATTTTATCACGTTCGGTTTGATTTGGTATTACAAAAAAAAAATAATAACTCTTTTTTTTTTGGTATTAAAATGACTACATTTACATTACCAGCTAGCATATCTGGTATTATTTGTGCATACAATTTGTACACTGTCAATATATCGGAACGGCGATAGTACTGTACTATTATTTCTCAACGTTAAGGCATTATTGCATTACCTGATATATTGTTTACTAGCTGTAAACCAATGATGCTGAAATTGGTTGAGGGGTCTCTATTTGAAACTAAGATATAAGCCCTGCTAAAATCCACATATACTCTTTAAATATCAAATCTATACCCTAACCCTATAAGACAAAAACGAAAAAAACGTCCCAAAAAATTTAAAATTTCATATCAAAATAGGTCAAATTTCAGCTTCAACCAATTTCAGCATCAGCCGCGACAATATATTATATCTTATAGTGTTTATCTACTCCGATATAAACACAAAATATGGGCAGTGTTTAATCTCATTTGTTTATCTCTACGTTTATCTTATATGAGTGCTGCTAAGGAAAAAAGGCCGTTCGGACTTTCGAGTATATCAAAATCTAATATAATATATTTGAAAGTCCGAACGGCTTGGCAGCACTCATATTGTTTATCTTATATAACTATTATATAAGGAGCATTGGGGTAGATAAACAACTTTTTGTACATGTACCACGTTTGGCAAATATAAATGTATCACAGATCTACTTATGTTGAACACTCACTCATCTTTGACGATCTAAAATACGCTCTCCATGTCCTCAAAAAATGATCAAGAGGGTCAAGAGGTAAAATGTGGCATTATTTGTTCCTAATTCAAAAGCACTTTCTAACAAGGCTTCCTACAGATCACTCACCGACATCAAGCTCCTTATGTGAGTGGTTTCCCTCTAAAGATTTTGGTATTCTTACTTGAACGTGTCCCTGGACTATCGAGCTACTTTTATTGGAATGCTGGATTTAAGTCCTTGAGATATAGATCTTTTAATGAAGAAATGACTTTAATGCCATTACCTTTACCAAAAGAGGTATTTGGTGTTGAAGACCCAAAGGTATTTTTAATAAAATACATTTGTGTAATTCTGATATATAATTGTTTAATCCAGTGCTGTTAATTGGATTAATTGAGCATTTACTCGATTTGAATTGGTCATATTTCAATTCCAATTGGATTATATCCATTTTCAATCGAGTATATTTCTAATTGACAACACTGAAGTTTTGTTTCAAGACAATATTTTAGCTTTAACATTTTTAAATCGTTTACAATACTTGTACAATACTTGTTACAGACAATCAATGGGTTAGAAATTTTTAATCAGAGAAACAAAACACTTGATCAAGCTCCAGAAAATCAAAGATTTTTATGTGCTCGTGATTATACTGAAGCGTACACTTCTAAAAAGGTCACTCCTTTACAAGTATGTTAAATGCTATGTTATCAATATTATTTTAATTATTGTCGCGGCTGAAGCTGGAAATGGCTGAAGCTGGAAATAAAGACCTCGATTTAAAATTATAAATCCTATCAAAATCCACTTATACTCTTTTTAATATCAAAACTAACCCTAAACCCTAGCCTAACCGTTAAAAAAAAAGCTAAGAAAATGCTCCCCAAAAATTTTAGAAAATTTTATATTAAAATAATTAAAATTGCAGCTTCAGCCGCGACAATTATTTTATTAATAATTACAATAACAATAAAATATAATTTAATAATAAATTTTGTATAATTCAACTTTTATAAAAAAAGGTATGCGAAAAATTAATTGATAAAATAAATCACTCATGTTCTAAAGCATGCGATCCACCTCTTCATGGTCAGTTTACTTTTAAATAATCAATTATGATTATTTAAATAAACAATTTGCATAAAATTATACACATAAATTTACGCAACAATTTTAGGTATGTATCAATACAATAAAGATGATATTTTGGCACAGGCTGAAGCGTCAACTTCTCGATATAACAATGGTCAATCGTTGGGACCTCTTGATGGTGTTCCTGTGGCTGTTAAGGATGAAATAGATGTTACGGGCTATGAGACACGTGTGGGAACATCATTTTTTAATCGAGGAAATCCTGCCTCAAATGATGCATGTTTGGTAAAGAAATTAAGAGATCAAGGTGCTATCATAATTGGAAAAACAAATATGCACGAAATTGGATTTGAGTAAGTTGATTAAATGCGAATATATTGTTAGATAATATTTTGGTTGTTATATCTATTATTTTACCCCTTTTTTTTTTTGTTTTTTTATTAGCATTACGACTAATAATCCGAATACAAATACATCTCGCAATCCCTACAATACCAATCATTATTGTGGAGGGTCAAGTGGAGGTAGTGCATGTGTTGTCGCCAGGTTATTAAAATAAAAAACCTTCTTATCCAAAGTCTTTTAAATAATATTTCAATTTTGGTTTATTAATATGATTATATTTCCACTCGATAGTGGTCTTTGCCCAATCGCTATAGGTTGTGATGGCGGTGGTTCTATTAGGTAATTATTAAAATAATCTTTAATTGAAATAAATTATTTATTTATATTATTATATTCTTGTTTAGAATACCATCATCTTTTTGTGGGATTTATGGATTAAAGACGACATGCGGAAGGATTTCCTCAAAGGGACTATGTAATTATATCATAAAAGATATATGTATGATGATTAAAGGAATCCAACCGAATTTTTTTAAGTTAACAAATTTAATTATTTAATATTTTTTAATCCTATAAATTTATAAAATTAAAAAAGAATATTAAATAATTAGATTATTATCAAGTTGCTCATGTTTAAATTTCAGAAAAACTTTTAATAATTTTTGCTTGATTTCTATTGATCATCTCGTATGCTAAATAAATAAATATTGATTTATTTTATATAACTGTATTCAAATTTTATGTAATAACATTTTTAATTCTTGTTTTTGTAGTTGCACTTTCCTCATCTGTAGGTGAGGTCTATTATTATTATTTTAATTGCATGTAACTGATTGTAAAAAAAAAAAAAAAATCCAAACATGTCTCTGTTTAGGTGTTCCGGGTCCTATGACCGCTTGCGTTGATGATTTAGCATTAGCTTATTTTGTTATGTCTGGAAAAGATCCTGAGGTTTGTGATTCAATGGTCTAAACTTTATACAAAATCAACTACTCTTTTATTTACCTTTTTTTTTGTTTTTTTTTTTGTCCTAGGATCCAAAAACTTTTCATCAACCATCACCCACTCTTCATGATCTTTACCTTACTGATGATTTGTCTAACCTAAAAATTGGTATATTCTCTGCTTGGAATAAACAAGTAACTGATCCTGCTATAACCCCAGCTCTTGATAATTTTATTAATGAATTCAAACTTCGCGGTGCTGAGTTTATTGAGATTGAAATTCCTGAGTTAGAAGACGCACGAGTAGCTCATTTAATTACCATTGGATCTGAACACGCCGCCTGTATAGATGGCTACAAAAAACATTCGCACTTATTGAATCTTCCTAATAGAGCGAATATTGCGACATTAAGTAATGTGAATTATTCTGATTACATTAAATCACAACAAGTTCGTACGCGTATGATGCGTAATATCTCTGTTGTATTCTCTGGTGTTGATCTTATTTTAACACCTACATGTGCCATAAATGCTCCTCAAATATATCCACGAGCTTTAAAATATGGTGAAATTAATACTTTAGTTACTGCTGATGGAACTAGATTTGCACAATTGGCCAATTTTACTGGTATTCCTGCTGTTACTGTACCAGCTGGCTATAATGATAAGAATTTACCTATTGGATTACAATTTATGGCAAAATGGTATGATGAAGCAACTTTACTAAGAGTTGCAAAAGTCTCGGAGGAAATATTTGAAAGTGAAAGACGAAGACCTGCTGAAAAATATTGGCTTGGAAATTTATTGTAAGGAATTCTTTAGGCAGACCATAGGAATTCATATAATTGCGTTAAAAAAAATCATTACATGTGGAATGTGAAATAATATTAATAATCACAGTTTTAAGTAATAGATTATGAATGAATTAATAACTCTTATCTAATGACCTTAAATTCAGATTGATCATTTAAATTTACTAGATATTATTCCCATATGTAATAATTTCCTAATTCACATTAATGTGTTCTGTTAGGTTAATTTATTTGAATTTGGTCAATATTATCCAAATAATATTTGCAATCATAATAGCATTATATTTATATTTTGAAAAATTTTTATACACATAATTTAAAGTCCTTTAAAATAAATTATAGTTATATCAATGATTTATAAAATATGATTTCATGATTATTTTGTTTAATAGGATGGTGATGTTTCTTATATTAACTTATTTCTATCTTCCTTTCCTTTCATGTACTTTGATAAAATAAAACTTCCACGAATGAAAGAGCCAGTATGCAAATTTAACTAGTTTAATATCCTATCTGTCTATTAAATGTGTTTACATCTAGTACTTTGTATTTCTTCAAGCATTGTAAAGTGTAGTGCTTATTTTTGAAGTATCCCAAATTTAAAGCGAACATTTTATTTTAAATAATTAATTATATATAGACATTCAAAAAAATACTACTACGCTAAATTAAATTTATTTTTTGTCGTTCTAAAGAAGATTGTTTAATGAAGATTGTTGAAAGAGGTTAACAGTATTTTGATATTTCATTGTCAAGTTGTTTCGTAAATGGTCTTATTAATTGTTAAGGTTTCGTCAGGCGAATACATTGACGAAACCATTCCGTCAAGAATAGGTTCGCATAAAGTAGTACCGAAGAGACTTTATTAATAAAAATTTTCATCATCAAATTTATAAGATTTTGTTCTCAGCTTTTTGCATGCTATCATTTGTCTTGTTCTAATTGAGAATTCATTTCTTTACAGAGGTAGAGCTATAACATTTTCTAAATATATTTGATAGAAAACGTTTGTTAGCTATTATCTTTACTAGCAAATTAATACAAATTTTTGAGAGCAAGATTCACGTGATACTATATCCTAATTTTGATTGGCTAATAATGCCTTTGATGTGATTGGACGATCACGCGTAGCATGTGTTTACATAAAAAGAGGGACACTTTTTTCAATCTTTCACTCACTACACTGCTACATCTTACCCTATTTTATTTTTTCTTTATATTCGTGATACCATATCTTTTTTTTGCTACTATACTTCCTTCTGATACACATTATTTATTTGCCACACTTTGTTACCCATTTTTAGAGTCTTTAGCAGAAGTGCTGTAGTACTTTTAGATATTTTGTGTTTTCTGAGAATATCCCAACCAGAGGTATACCTTTGATCCCAACTGTTTCAGAAATGTTAGAATATTGATTATTTTTTTCATTTTTTTTTAGTGGGTTACATTTTGACAATATGAGCCTAAAAAGCAGTAACAAGTGGCAGGTTTTATCTAATTAGTTTTTGCTTAAAAAACTAAGGTTTGATAAAATTCTCAGCTTACTTGAGTTTTTATGAATTCTTTGTCATGACTTTTTTTGTGTTCTTTTTAAACAGATCATGTTTTATTAATAATATAAACTTTAAAGCAATAAACTAACAAGTAGTAGGGGTTATCTAATTTGTTTTTACTCAAAAAACTAAGCTTATTTGGGTTTTTGCAAATTTTTGTAAGACATTTTTCTAGTTATAGATATATTTTTACATGATTTAGACAAAATGTAAATAGGATTTTCCAAATATATGATGTTCAAAAAATTTTTTATTGTTCATTAAAGTTAGGGTTTGTGTTTATACTAGAGTAAGAGTTAGAAAAGCTTTAGTAGTAAAATTACTCAAGAAAACTTTTTGTTAAAGCACTAAAGGTAATTTCTTATACTGCTTTTTGAGAAACAAGCAATTTTTGACAAAGTGTTATTTGTTTTGAATTTTTTTGATCATGTAATATTATACCAATTTGCAATTATCTTTTGGATAATTTGCTATAGATTATTATATGCTCAGAAAATCTTATTTACCTTCTGGTGCATTTTTTCTATATAATTACTAAAATAAGTAGACTTCTTTTTTTTGACTAAAACTAAATGCAATCAAAATACAGATAATATGATATAACATAACCAGTAACTAAAATTTCAGTTTAATTTTGTTTACTTTGCTAAAACAGTTCAAGTTGATCAAATTTGTATTGTTTGGCCTGAATTATACTTTTAATTTTGTCCAAGTATATATTATTATACTGTATTAAATAGGGTTCCGCAATTTGATTTGATTAATTAAATATTTGATCTCAAATCAAATTCAAATACAGAAATTTCAAAGCAAATCAAATTCAAATTAACAAAATATTCAATTCGATTTGACAAATATTTGAAAATTTTTATTAAAACTATAAATCTAATAGTTATTTACACAAAATTTAATTAAGACAACTGCCTTTATTGTTTTATGAAACTAGGGCTATTTTTATTAGAAGAACATTTTTTACTAATACAAAAAATTAATTAACTTGGTAAAATTTTACGTAAATTAAAAATTTTAAAAACTGACCAAAATGATAAAATTTTTTAAAAATTACAAATAAATTTGATTTGATTTGATCAAATCAAATTCAAATCAAGAGTTTATCTGATTCAATCAAATTCAAATATGCCTAATATTCAATTTGATTCAACTTTGAGAACTCCTAGTATTAAATTTTGCAAAATATAGATTTTTTATAAATTGGCTTAAAAATATCAGTTTATATATTAATAATAAAAATTGATATTATTTCCCAAAAAGGTATAAAATCATATGTAGATTGTGATTGCTAGATAGGGTTTCACAATTTGATTTAATTTGATTTGATCAAATATTTGATTTCAAATCAGATTCAAATACAAAATTTTCAAATCAAATTCAATATTTGATTTAATTTATCAAATATTTAAAATATTTAATTTAGTTTAAAAAATTTATAAATAAAGTTTTAAAAAATTTCAAATTAAATCAAATTCAAATACAAAATTTTTAATTCAAATCAAATTCAAATAAGGGTTATTTGAATTGATCAAATTCAAATATAGCTAATATTTGATTTGATTTGAGTTTAAGAAATAAATAAGTGAATTGATGTAGTAAGAGAGCTTCCAGAAATTAGCTGATTTTTGTTTACTATGAGCCTACTCTACCCACACCTGATACCCCAATTAGCCAATCAGATTTTACGATTATTAAAAAATTAAATATAACATTTAATAGTAAATAACTTTTGATTTACTATAAATTATATTTAATATCAATACAGCAATATAAATTGATTACATTGTTTTGTCGATCAATTGAATATGATTGGTTGTATATTATATGATGTGGCCGAACAGACTAATCAAACCCTTTCATAAAAATAGAGAGTTCTTTTCTTCGCTTTGGACTAATTATATAATACATTTATAGTAATATAAATTTATTTTGAACTTAGGATTCTGTAATTGGATTTTAACAATTTTGAGCTTGCTAGAATCCTCTTTATAAGAGGATCATTTTGGTAGTTAAATTAATGAAATGGGCAGTAAATCAAAGTTATTAACAATTAAAAATTAATTTTTAATTGTTAATAACTTCTGATCTACTGGGCCAATTTCGATGATTTAGTTACCAAAATGATCTTCTCAAGGAGAGGATTCTAAAAAGCCCAAAATTGTAAAAATCTAATCACAGGATCCTAAGATCAGAATAAATATGTGTTATTATAAATATGTTATAATTATTTAATAAATTATAGAACTTTTATAGTAACACAAATCTATTCTGATCACAGAATTCTGTAATTAGATTTTTATAATTTTGAGTTTGCTAGAATTCTCTTATTGAGAAGATTATTTTGGTAGTTAAATCATCAAATTTGGTTTAGTAGATCAAAAGTTATTAATTATTAAATATTATTAATAAATTGGATAAGTTTAATACTCACTAGTAGTAAATTTCACCAATCCAATTAGAATTAAAGATTAGGAAAGTGTAATATGCAAACCAATTTTGTATAACAAAAATAAGAATTTTTTAAAAAATCACTTCTAACTAAAAATTTTGTAAAAAATTCCTTGCCAAATTTTACTATATATAAAGCTCTATCCTAATCTCTAATCTTTACTCTTATCCTAATATTAAAGAGATTTAATTTTTATTTGTTTTGCTATATATAATTATATATAGATGGATAATCACCAGTAAATTTTACCACTAGTAAATATTAAATTAATTCTAATAAATTAATAATTTTGGTCAAAAATAATTTTGCAACTTTGGCCAGAATTATAAAATTTTTGGCTGGAATTACACCTGATACTTCAGCTGGAATTCATATTATTTCACTGACAATCACTTTAGAGACATAACACTACACCAACAACCATTTTGCTAACAAGCTTTTTTTTACCGACAAATAACTCGCTGACACTCGATTTGCCGACAAGCATGTTTTCACCGACACGTTGATTTTACTGACACACAATTCACTGACAGTTAATTTTACCAACAAAATCAACTTATCAACAAGTTCATTTTACCGAAAATAGAATTTACCGACAAGATTATTCTACCGACAATACAATTCACCGACAAACAATTCGCCGACAAACAATTCGCCAGATGCCTTAAGTATCACGGTTAATGCTGAAGTTATAGGGTCTCAATTTGAAACTATAAGCCCTGCTAAAATCCAGATAAACTTCATAAATATGGAATCTATACCCAAACCCTACCCTAACCCTATAAGACAAAGACGAAAAAAAACATCCAAGAAAATTTTAAAATTTTATATCAAAATAGGTCATAACTTCAGCATCATCCTGACAATAATTATTATTATCATCATTAATAAAATGTGCAATTTTTGTTGTCATTATTAATAAATTGCATAATACGTAATTATTCTTAATAGTTTATTACATTGCTATGGTCTCATATATCAACGAGTTGTATTGTTAGCAATTGTATTGTCAGCAAATCGTATTGTCAATGAATTGTATTGTCTGTAGAATAAGCTTGTCGGTATATTCTATTTTTGGTAAAATGAGCTTGTCGGTAAGTTGATTTTGTCTGTAAATGTAACTGTCGGTGAAGTGTGTGTCGGTAAAATCAACTTGTCGGTGAGAAGAAACTTGTCAGTAAATCAAGTGTAGGCGAATTTTGTGTCAGTAAAAAAAGCTTGTCAGTAAAATAATTGTCAGTATAGGTTGATGTCTGTGAAGTGATTGTCGGTGATTTGATTGCCACCTAGAGTGGGGGCATGAACAAATTTTGCCATGCCCAATATGGGCATAAAACAGAGCTTGAGGCATGCCTAGGCATGCTCATGGGCATATTCAAAAATATTTATTTTTTTAAAAAAACTAAAAATTTTTAAATTATTTAATTTATAGTACTATAATATATAGTACTAAAGCATTTTTAACCAATTAAAAGCTAAGATTAGATAACATGCAGATTAGTTTGTATAACAAAAATAAAAATTAGTTATATTAAATTTTATTTAAAAAATTATTTTTTTGGGCTTTAATAAACAAATTTTTTTGTTATATTTTACTATAAATATTATTTAATTCTAATATTTTATTATTACTCTTATCCTACTATTAAAAAATTTTAATTTTTGTTTTGATAAAAGTTGGTTTTATTTACTTGTTATACCAAATTTATTTATTTTATATAGAATAATACTTAGTGCTAAAATAATATTTTCTTATTTTATATTATAAATAATTTTTTAATAATAATTATAAAAAATTAAAACAAATAAAAAATTAACATTATTTTAAAAAAACTAAACCAAATAAAAATAACTTTATTTAAAAAATAATCAATATATTGAAATCATATTTTATATAAAAAAATTAATAATAAAGATTAGATTATTTCTTATATATTTATATATATACATATCTGATATATGCCCATATAGGCATATAAAAAAATTCATGCCCATAGGCATGCCCAGGGGGGCATGCCTGTGCCCTTATGCCCCCACCCTATTGCCACCCCTTTAGCTGACCCACCCACTCACTCAGAAATTAGCTGATTTCTAAAAGCTCCCTAATAATCAATTTTTAAAAGATTTAGAGAACTATTAAATCACATTATTTTGAGTACAAATTTATATATAATTAAATAATTTATATTTATTACATAATTGGTCTTGCATAATTTATTTTATAATTCTGAACATGATTTTACATATTCATAACTATCATTATTCCAATTGGTTATATTTACATATTGATCTATAAAGTTTAAATATATTTATATCTATGCAGTTTCAACTATCTATTTTGAACTGAGTCATAGCTTGAAACTGAACTTGAAATCTGAATCAATTTTGGCTTAATTAGAATTTATTTTACTATGCATTATTTTCATTATACAATAACTGCATATCATCAAAAAAAACATAGCCCACAAATTTTTATAATACTATTTTTTACAAAAAAAGCTTATCCAAGAAAAGTTAGAAAACTTAATAAAAGGTAAGAATTTTGTATAAAGAATTACTTGATTAATCCTGCCAGAAAAACCTTATAAAGCAAACTTAGTCAAGATTAATTGATTCTAAAAGAAAAGTTGGTTGTGATGCTTTGGCAAAAAAAAAACTTTGTTAGATAAGATAATATTTATCTTGTTTTTCTCTTAGCAATTAAAAATATGAGCTACTTGGTTCTTTTTTTTTTTGGTATATTAATTCTTACTCAAAAGATGTAAATTTAAGATGCTATTAAAGAAAACCTTAAAAAGAAAAATTTTTTATCACTTATCAAAATACTATTAGAAAAAATTTTTTTGAAATCCTAAAATGCCAAGTAAATAGTACTCTATAGTACTTTACTTTTGTGCAACTCAAGGCTCTAGCTTCTTCGCATAAAAACATTAAATAGTAAAAATTTTATATGAAGAATTATTTGATTAACTCTGCCTTATTAAACAAACTTAGTCAAGGTCTATTGATTTTGAAAAAGAAGTTGGTTGTAATACTTTTGGCAAAAAAAAACTTTGTTAGATAAGGTAGTCTTTTTTTTAGCAATAAAAAGTATAAGCTATTTGATTCTTTTTTTTTTAGTACAGTCAGTCCTTCCTAAATGCATCTCCTCTAAGTGCATGACCTTCTTAAATGCATATCAATTTTCTGGCCCAAATATATTCCAAACTCCTATAAATACATTTTTTCTTAATGTTCTTTTAATGCAAGCCCCAAAAGTTTGGTCCCAATAATATGTATTTAGAGAGAGTTGACTGAATATAAATTTTATATATTGTTTTTAAAAATAATTTATTTTAATGTTCAAAAAGTAAAAATTTAAAATGCCTTTAAAAAAAATTTCAAGAAAAAAAATTTTCTTATTATTTATCAAAATGCTAACTTTGCTATTAAAAAGCATTTTTGAAATTCTAAAATGCCAAGCACACGTATTCTATAGTGTGTTTACTTTTATATCACTCAAGGCTCTAGCTTCTTAAAGATATTAAAAAGTAAAAGTTTTATATAGTCAACCCTCTACAATGTGCATTTAGAGAGGTTTGCATTTAGAAAGAGCTAATTAAATTGCAGCTTTAAAAACTAAATTATCAAGTTTGTATAAATTCTACTAAAGAATTTTAATAAAAAACTCTTTCTGTTAATCACTTGTACACAAAATTTTCAAACTTAATTATTTAAAAAATCCTTATAACTTTATAATTTATTAAGTTAACCTGGCTTCTACTTTTAAATAAACTTGTTCTACTCTTAAAAATATATATAATATTAAAATTTCATTGCAAAATTTCTTAAACTTATCAAGCAAAGGCCCTTTGGCCTAAAATTGTATTTTTTTTGAAATACATTTAAAACGGCCTTTTTAATCTATTTTGCAAACTAAGAGAAAGTTAAAAAGCATACTTTTCTCATCACAACAAGCTATATTTCAAGTTTGTAGTCCTAAAACTGACTGAGATATACTTAAAAAACCTTTAACTCTTCTATATTTTTTTCCTATTTTTTATTTTTTTTT
>QKWP01002856.1:0-33712 GCA_003550325.1 Gigaspora rosea | reverse complement strand
GATTTCGAAAAAGTAATGATGAAACATCATCATCAACAAATAACAAGCACAAATTAAAGTCACAAGAAGATCATTAATCAACGATTTATTTCAACTGCAATTCCCAAATGATAACAGAATCCAACATTACATGTTCTAGCTGCATTATCCATCTCTGCGAATTTTTTGTAATAAACAAAAGCCTTATATAAATCCCTTTCAACTTATCTTTTTTTGTTTTCTTTTTGTTATGATTTTGGATCTCGGGTAGGTTTTGTATATGACTATAGAAAAATCCTAAAGCGAAAATGAAAAATTACAGTGAAAATAATTATTTAAAACCTGAAAAATCTAAAAGGATTTCTTTATATGTCTTAGACTGTAAACCCCATTATTTTACCTTGTGGTACAAGCTCACAATCTGTGCAAATTAGTTGACAGTTATGTTTGAGTGAGTAAGTTTGATATCTTTACCCACTACAGTTGTTCCAGAACTATAAAGCAAATAAGCAGTCGTTGATTTTGCTTTTTCAGAATATTAATGAATCGGTTCAATTTTACGATTATCAAATATAATAGAGCAATAAGACACATATACATTTATTTTTTTATCAGCAAACTTTTAAAAAAGTATATTAATTATATTAGAATAATTAATTATGCATAAACTAAAAAAAAAACAAATTTACATTCCTGGTCATAGTGTGACTGCATCGTGTAAGATAAATCGTCATATGTTGGTATAACATGAATTAAGGAAAAATTCCTAGAATTTTTTAAAGTAAAAATGAAAAATTACTGTGAATAATTATTTATTTAAACCGAGAAAACACCTTAAAAGGATTTCTATTTACGCCACTTGAGCATGAATATTGTCCAAAAACTACATGCTTAGTCCTTTTACTTGCCTTTTACTATCATCAAATATAATAGAGCAATAAGGTACATATCTACTTATTTCTTTATTACTAAACAACAATCTTTGCCAATTCTAAATATATATGCCTGTTTAGTATAAGGTAAATATTTTCAAGGTAAAAAACAGATTGATGAAGTTTACACGAATTGCTATGAAAAATAGATATAAAAATAAAAAAGTAAACGCATGTAAGTATAGTGAGGCTAGTTATGTCGATCAAGTAGCGAAGTCGCCTTTTTTTTAAGGTCTAATATATAGTATAGTCGGTACCGTAAAATAGCAAGATCATGGCGTGTTAAAATAAGAAATAAGTTGAACGCGAAAACCGATATGACGTGGCGATTTGTTTTTATGTGGAGGATAAACAGCCAATCAGATTATAGTTTTGTCTCATAGTGTTTGTCTCCTTAGTATTTATCTCACATACCGATACCATTTATCTACACCATTCTATCTTATATATTGATTATAAAAAAAATGACAAAAAAATAAACACAAAAAAAAACAAAAATGAAATAAATAGCAAAAAATAATAAACTATTATATTCGCTTATATTCGCTCATATTCACTATTTCTTGTAAAGTGCTAGAAAAGTCAGTCATTTTCTTGCAAAGTTCCAAAAGAAATAAAAAAAATAAAATAAAATTAAAAAAATAAGTAAAAAAAAAACAAACAAAAAACAATAAACAAAACTGAAAAAAAATAATGAAAAAAATTGAAAATGAAAAAAATAACTATTATATTCAATTATATTCACTCATATTCGCTTATATTTGCTTATATTTGCTCATATTTGCTACTTCTTGCAAAATACCGAAGAAGTTAGAATTGGTGTTTTTGTAAAGTGCTAAAAAAGTCAAATCATTTCTTGCAAAGTTCTAAAAGAAGTAAGGAATAAATAAAATAAATTAAATTAAAAAATAAGTAAAAAAAAAAGAAAAACAAAAAACAAGACTGAAAAAAATAACGAAAAAAAACAAAAACAAAAAAAATAAACTATTACATTCGCTTATATTTGCTCTTATTCACTTATATTCACTTATATTTGCAACTTTTTGCAAAATGCTGAAAAAGTTAGAATTGGTATTCTTGTAAAGTGCTGAAAAGTCAGGTCATTTTCTTGCAAAGTTCTGAAAGAAGTAAGAAATAAATAAAATAAAATAAAATTAAAAAAATAAGTAAAAAAAAGAAAACAAACAAAAAACAAAAATGCAAGCAACTAAATAAAAAATAAACAAAGCCCAAATCTCTATTTCTCTGAAGTAAGAGTTTATGTTCTTGCAATTCAAAAATCATTAAAGGTTTTCGCAAAATGCCAGAATAAAATAAAAATAAAATAAAAACAAAAAACAAAAAACATGAAACAAAAAAATAAATAAAGTAAAAACTTGCAAAAACTTATGAAAACTTGCAAAAACTTGCAAATACTTGTGAAAACTTGCAAATACTTGCAAAAACTTGCGTTCTTAAAAATATAAAAATTGCTAGTAAATTAGGAGGCATCCATAAATAACATTATACAAGAGGGTTGGACGAACGATAACGTTTTTCTCAATAGTAAGGAGGGTCAAAAAATATAACATAATTTTTTTAGAAAAAATTGGCTAAAAATTGAATCAGTAGTCCAAATTTAATGATTTTGGTATCATTCAATTCAGCTCGATGAGAAATACTATTGGTTATTATGTTTTCTTATAAATTACTATAAAATCAATAGTTTTTTGTAAATAACTTTTGGTCCAGTGATCTAAATAAAATGATTTGGTATTATTGGATTTGTCACACTGAGACGAATCGAATGGTACCTAAATAATTTAAATTAGATCACTGTATCACAATATATTCAAGTTTTTAATCGGATCACTGTATCACAATATTTTCAAGTTTTTGTAAAATTTTACATATAAACATACAGATTTTGAAAAATTTTTTTATATAGTAGAGAGGGGGTCAAGTGCTACTATGAGGGGTATATAACGTTATTTATAGATGCCCCCTTAGTTGTATGTTCTTGCAAAATGTCAGAAGGCTGAGTAGGCTTGTGCAAAGTACTGAAAATTTGTTAAATTTCTTGCAAAGTGCCAGAGAAGTTAGGGTGGTGTTTTTGTAAAATGTAAAAATAAAATAAAAAAATTTAAAAAATAATAAATAAAAAAAAATACAGTAAAAAAACAAAACAAAACTAAAAAAATGAAACAAAACCAAAAAAAAACAAAAGGAAAACGAAAAAACAGAGCAAAATTAATAGAAAATCTAAATTATAAACAAAAAAAAATAAACAAAGATCTAATTTAATCTTGTAATATGATCATCAAAAATCATTGAAACATTTTGAAAATATTATTCAAATGTGTCCTTGATATGATCCAGGCTACAGATTTACTGATCCAGCTTGATTTTCCAATCCTAAAATATTTCGAATATATTTAAAATATTAAAAAAAAAAAAAGAGAGAAAAAAAGAGAGAAAAAAAAAAGAGAGAAAGAAAGAGAGGGTTAAAAGGAAAAGAGGAGTAAAAGAGAAAGAGGGGTAAAAGAGAGAGAGAGATAAAAGGAAGAGAGGAGTAAAAATAGTGTAAAACAGCTTTTTTTTAAGTTTTTTTTTATATTTTATACTATATATATTTATGATCTATGCCAAATTACAGATTAAATGAGCTCAAGAAATTTTTTATCTTTTTTTTTTTTTTAGAAGTGTTTACCCGGTGGCCCAGGTTGGAATTTTGTGATGGGTCAGAACACTATGTAATCATTAAAAATCTATTAATTGTAATATATCATTCCAAATAATTATGTTTATAATCAATTTATAGATATATAATGATTTATATAAAAAATAATATATATCAATTATAAATATATGGGGTGAGTCAGTAGAAAAGGGACAAATCATTTTTAGTAAAATTTTTTTAATTTTTAAATTAAAATATTTTAACAACTTTTTAATCAAATTTGCTAAAAAATTTTTTATTTTAATCTTGAAATTATAGAATTTAAATAAAAAAAATTTTATTTAATTTATTAAGATAGTTGTTAAGATATTTAAGCTTAAAGTCAAGAAAACATTTACTTAGAAAAAATTTGACCCTTTTCTACTGACTCACCCCCATATATCGATTTTTAACTAGATAATTAATATATATCATTATTTTTTAATCGACATAAAATAATTAACTGTTATATATCGATCAATATCTATATATAAATTTGCTGATATAGTTAAATTATCAAATTGGTCTAGTATATCAAAAGTTATTAATAACAATTAAAAATTAATTTTTAATTGTTAATAACTTTTGACCTATTAGGCCAATTTCAATGATTCAACTACCAAAATGATTCTCTCAATAGAAGGATTCTAACAAGTCCAAAATCGCTAAAATTCAATTACAGGATCCTAAGATCAAAATAAATTTGTAATACTATAAATGGGTTATAAATTATAAAACTTTTATAAAAACAACAAACCTATTCTGATTACAGGATTCTGTAATTGGATGTTAACAATTTTGGGCTTGCTAAAATCCTCTCATCAAGAGAATCATTTGGCAGTTGAATCATCAAATTTGGTCCAGTAGATCAAAAGTTATAAATTATTAAAATATTATTAATAATTTATAATTTTGGTCAAAAATAATTTTGCAACTTTGGCCGGAATTATGAAATTTTAGCTGAAATTACATCTGAACTTCAGCTGACCTATTCACCCAGAAATCAGCTGATTTCTGGAAGCTTCCTTATACAAATTTTTATGATTCTCTAAATTTTACTAATTGATTCTAATTTTTTGCATTAAGTAAACTTGTTTACTACCAAAAAATATATAATTTATTTTTTTAAAATTTGAAAAAAGGATACTTTATTTTAAAAATTTTTATCAAAAATTCAAAATTAAGTATCTTTGATGCAAATTTTAAGAAAGATAAAATAAAATATACTAATATGATATATTTTTTGGTGCTAAACAAGTTTACTTATAGCAAAAAGTTAGTTTTAGTTAGTAAAATTTAGAGAATCATAGAAATTTGTATAATTTTACTAATAAAATTATACAAATTTACAAATTTTACTAATTGAAACTAACTTTTTGCTATAAGTAAACTTGTTTAGCACCAAAAAATATATCATATTAGTATATTTTATTTTTCTTAAAATTTGTATCAAAGATGCTTAATTTTGAATTTTTGATGAAAATTTTCAAAATTAAGCATCCTTTCTTCAAATTTTAAGAAAAGTAAAATAACATATGCTGATTTAATATATTTTTTTTTGGTGCTAAACAAGTTTACTTAGTGCAAAAGTTATAATCAATTAGTAAAATTTAGAGGATTATAAAAATTTGTATAATTTTATTAATAAAATTATAAATATTTCTAACTTTGTGATTTAGGTAAACATGCATATATATTATGAGCCTTGAGTATGTTCATGAACCTTGAACTGAACTAATGTTGTTAGTCGAAATACTTAATTTAGTCAACTATTTAGGCAATTAGTGTCTAAATATATTTTGACATGTTATTATTTTTTTTCGAAATGTCAAAAGTCTAAATTTGCCTAAATGTCTAAATAGTTGACTAAATAAATACTATGTGACTGAATGTCTAAATAGTTGACTAAATATAATACTATAAGACAGATTCTGTTTAATTATAGCACTTTGCAAAAAGTGTGACCCTGTGATTTACATAGTGATGATGCCGAAAATTTTAATTCCCTATTGATCATCATTTTCATCAAAAACGTCTATATTTATTTGAAATCATTAAAATTCTTCAAGAACTGAAAAATCGGCTGACAACATGATCTGCAGAGATCACACATTTTTGCAAAGCGCAATAAGCTCTGGTATAGCTTTAAAACAACCAAAAAACTTTGTACATTGCTTCATATTATTTGTAAAACCTAATAACTTACAGTATTAAATAATAAAAAATAGAATTTAATCAGGCACTCAATACAAGAAATAACTATAAAGATTTAGAATTCGATCATCGATTCTATTTTTAGAATCGATTCGCATCCCTACTTCGTGATATTTACATACAGTTCTGCGGCTGCAATGGCAGCGCAGGGGATGCTGCAGGATGACGCCCTGATTCTCTTTAGCCATATGGGCGTATGTTAGACATCTTTCTTATGCTTGTGTTTTCATGTAGTTTAGGACCTTGGAGTTTAGAAAATTTTAGAACCGAGAGGTCAGTAGTTGATACGTGAGTTGATTGGTATGGGTTCAAATAATTAGTCCTAGACTTTAGTCCTAGACTAGAGGTATTGATGCTAAAGTATGAATGCTAGAGCTTGTTTGGATAGCAAACCTATTACTATATGTTTTTTCATATTATTTCTTAATTTAGACATTTCGACATTATTTAGACATTTCGACATTATTTAGACATTTCGGCATAATTTAGGATTTCGATAATATTTAGACATTTCGGCAGCCTAAATATCAAATGTCGAAATATTTCTACAAGCATAAAACAATTTCGGCTAACAACATTAAACTGAACCTGAACTGAACTTATTTTAAGTTCAGGTTCAGTTCATATTCAATAATTTTAAGTTCAGGTTTAGGTTCAAAAATTTTTTCAAGTTTAGGTTCAGGTTCATTGAACCTGAACCTGAACCTGAACTTTTTTATTGAACTGAACTGAATTTCGGAACCCTATTTATATTTGGCTTTTTGTAAGTTTAAAATATATAAATTTTAAAATTTTAAAAAATTTTTTATTATAAAACAATGTTAAATAATTGATATTTGTTATTTGTTTATATATAAAATCTTAATATACAGTATGTAGGTTGCAATTAGATTAAAAACTATTTTATAAAAATCACAAAATTAGTTATAAATATCTATATAAAATCAATTAAAGTGATGACAAACCCTTCGATATTTAAAAGTAAATTCAAAAGTTATTTAAGAAAATAACACATCGGCACAAATTCCACCAGTTTAACCTAATGATAACCGGCTTTATACACGTGTAAGTTCGAAGTTAGCCACTCACGGGTAATTCATCTATCAACTAACAATCACGGGTTAATAATGGAGGTCGTTGGTATCGATTTTTATTAAGGGTTTTTACTTAAGAAAAATTATTAGGCATTTCTACTTGAATTGGAGGAAACTTGTCGAAAAGTTTATTATTTATGATTTGAAATTTTATTTTGAATGTGAAAAGTTTTCATTTTTATATTATTTATACATATTCGGTATAACTGTTAGATCAACCTACCGCCTTCATATCCTGTCTAGTCGCTAAATTATTTAAAATAACGAAGTTTTAATTTATAGCATTGATTAACAAAATTGATTGGCTTTTCGAGTTTGACGCCATTGATCAAAATGGGACATATACTCGGTTTTGGTTATTATCCAAATGAAGTAGAAATTCCGATTCCCAAACCCAAACTATTTAGAAATTATAATTCAAAAAGATTTTGGTCGCAACCCTAAACAACATTCTTCTCTTTATCAATATTCTCTTTGGCAATATTTTCTTTAATATCCTCCTTAACGATAACAATATCTTCTTTAATAATGTCCTCCTCTTTAATAATGTCCTCTTCTTTAACAACGATCTCCTCTTTAACAATGTCCTCCTCTTTAACAACGATCTCCTCTTTAACAATGTCCTCCTCTTTAATAATGTCTTCCTCTTTAACAATATTCTCCTTTTTAACATTATCTTTCTCTTTAATAATATCTTCCTCTTTAAAAATGTTCTTCTCTTTACCATCTTCCTCTTTAACATCTTCCTCTTTAACAATATTCTCCTCTTTAACAATATTCTCCTCTTTAACAATATCCTCCTCTTTAACAATATTCTCCTCTTTAACAATATTCTCCTCTTTAACAATATCTTCCTCTTTAACAATATCTTCCTCTTTAACAATATCTTCCTCTTTAACAATATCTTCCTCTTTAACAATATCTTCCTCTTTAACAATATTCTCCTCTTTAACAATATCTTCCTCTTTAACAATATCTTCGTCTTTAACAATATTCTCCTCTTTAACATCTTCCTTTTTAACAATATTTTCCTCATTATACCCTACATCCAAGTGTTGCTGAACAATTTGACCATCAGATTCATCCCACAATAGATTTCCTTCTTCACCAATAAAATTATTACCAATTTCTTCATTATGAGTTTCTGAATTTGCAGACTGATTATCGAAAGAAGAAGCATCATCCGGTAAAAGGTGGGTTGTTTGGATTCCTTCGCCCTCTGGTTCACTGACTTCGATATCGGGATCCAAAAGTTCTTCCTGATATTCAATATCCGAAGCTTCTTCTTCAATATCAAAGAACCAATGATACTGAAGTATTAAACATTTTATGATACTCGTATGAAATCCCAAATTTCCCATCGAAGCCGCAAAATCACGTGCTTTAAACAGAGTAGGTCCGAAAACAATCGCTAGATTGTCTGCGTACATATGGTTGAACTCTTCGTAATCAGTAACTCTAAATTTGTATATTTGGATAAATGTCATGCCACTCTGCTAAAACGAAAAAAAGAAAAAAAAAATGTAAAGTACCTCTCTAAATGTTCAATTAGTCTTTTTAATAATACATAATTTGGTTTTGGTAATTGGTATAAAAGGTCTTTGATTGCATAAAATTTATCATCTCGACTTTGTATCTCTACACAACAGAAAGTAAAATTGTGTTAACGAATATATAAAGAAAATAAAGAAATTAAATACATTGTTCAAACAAATTATCGTACTGGCAGCTCGTATAAATTCGTCATATAATTCGAATGTTGTTAAAGGTTCGGGAAGTGAACGGAAAAAGAGTTTGAGAGCACCGGCAATAACATTTATATCTCTGTATTCTTCATCGTTCAGATTTACGGCTTCAGCATCTTATATTAAATGCATTATAAGACCATTAAAATTTGTATCAAAAAACATTTAAATAGCAATGAAATTTATGAAGAAATTTTCTTACTTGTATTAAATGCAGCTCTGAGTTTATTTACAGAACCTGCTATTCCAGGAACACGATATATGCCAACTTCTTCAAGGCCTAAATATAAATGATAATAAGATCGCTATAATTTATAATACAAATGATAATATGTACAAACCTCTCTTTTCTATTTCAGCTATGCATTTTTCAACCAGAACTGGAATCTTGCCATCCGCCATTAAGGTGAAAAGCTCTTTACCATATACTACAGCATTTAGTTCAAAATAAAAAAATTGTGAATATACTTTATGGATTGCAAACCGTTAAAGTTAATTAATGTTAACTCACCAGAACTTCGCGTTTTAGTTTCTTCTGGGACTTCTTCTTCTTTAGGATCTATGGGTTGTGGTTCAGATTGGAAGATTGTTCGTCGTTTCTCGGCTCCTTCTTTGGCTGCATCATTTATAACTTGTATCCATTCATTCATATTATCATAATCGAGAGCTTGGAATAAATATTGTCCTCCTTCTTCACTTTCAACACGGAAAACAAAATCAAACATAGCATCATTCTCAACAGATGTCACGGAATTAATAAGATTTATAACGAGCGTAGGTTTGTGATTGGTATTTTGAGATTTCGAAGATGAATTCGTATTGCTAGAGTGAATAGTCGATTGCCATGTATTTGCTAAAACCATCGAGAACGGGCGTACGGCATGTTTGATAAAAGATTCCACCCTGGATTTGTTACGTGGTCTTGGCTGTTGTTTTTCAAGTAATTTTGCTTGTTCATTTTGTTTTTTTTGTAGCTTGTTCTGCGTCTCGCGAATATCTTTTGCAAGACGTTCTTTTTCCTTTTGATCCCGTTTGACTTTCTCCTGTTGTTCAGCAACAAGTTTGTAAAAAGGCTTTTGTAATTTTGGCTGTTTTGGTGGAGCATTGGAGACACGTATCATATTATTTTCTCGAGAAACGATCTCTTTAAGAAAACGTATGTGAGTCTTAGCATTAGACTTTTGCGTAACGCTTATTAAATCACTAAAATCTACTACAGGTTTGCGATCTTGAGCTCGTTCTGATAATTCGCGTTGTAGACGAACAAAAATATGCGTCAAGTTATATACATATCGACGTTTATCATAATTTATAAGTTTTTCAGTATCAAAAGATATATCTGGTACATTGCAACATATTTCTAACATACGCTCGAATAACCACCCAATACATGGTACAAGGGGATAGTTATGCTGTATATTAATGGTTAAATGTCTTTTGGATGAACCACACTGTAATAATGACTCAAGTGATTCTAGCCCACCATCTCTATTTATGGAAACTTCATTCCAAGCTTTTGTAAATAATCTACTTTCCGAACTAATCAGAGCGCTTACTATCGCGCTTTCTACGAAAGATGGAACACCTCTTTTTGCTTCGGACTCATATTTAGCAATTTCATCTTTTGGATAAATATCTAATTTTTCCATTCTCTTTCTACTTAATAAAATCATATCGAGAAATATATTAATTCTGTTAACTCGTCGTTCGAGGTCGATTGACGTTGATACAATTTCTTGAATTGTCCATTTACGAATGGCACTATGAATCCGACAAAGAGCTTGGATTGAACGAGGAAGTGAACTTAGAACACTTCTTTTCGAGCTTCCTGTTCGTTCCGTTTGTTGCAAAACTGTAAAAATGTCTGTGATATGTATTTCCTCATCAGAAGTGGATGCTTGTTTTTTGGGATACCAACCAAGAATATTTATTGATTGTGTTTCAAGAATTTCAAAGGCAAGAACCCACTCTTGTGGTGTTACAGCCTCGAATAAACCGATGACTAAAATATCAATACTATCAAGAAGATCAGATACGTTTTGCACGTCTGAAGAAGGGATAACTATATTAGCATCCTTAGTTATATCATTGTTTCTTGATGATGGCAATGATGATGGGTCGTTGATAACTTTATCTACAAGGGATGCCATTTTCTCATTTTGTGCATCATTAGCGGGTTCAAGACTCTTAGTCATAGCCAATCTTTTTAAATTAATTATTAATTCTTTAGTTTCTTCAGTATGAGATAATAATTGTTCATCATTAACGTTACTGATTAATTCTTCTATTTCCAATTTTGCATCATTGAGAAAATGTATTAAACGACTTTTCAATGTTAAATCGTCCAAAAAATCGTAGAAAAATTCTTCAACCCAATAATGAAGTACTTTAAGGACTTTAGATTGAATTGTTATCACTTGATTCCAATCATAAGATGCAATATCATTTTTCGTTTCATTATCAAAAGTCACAGATGTAGTAGATTCTATAGGTTTCTTTGAATTTTTTTTTGCGTTAGCATAATGCCTTTTTAAAATATCAAGAAGTACACTTGGACTACAAAAGCTACGATATGTGCTAAAGAATGTCGCTAAATATTCCGTCGAGTTAATACCAAGTTGACCTTGTTTTCCTATGGTCAAAGGTGGCTCACCATTATCATCAACTACACTAGTGCTGAAAGAAGCAACGCCGTTGATCAAAACATCCACTAACCTTTCTAAGGTTCCTGCCTTAACAACAACCATAAGAGCATCATGCTCACCATTAGTATATAAACTTGTACGCGGAGAGTTTTGTTGAGGATGTATAATACCGTGAATTGAATTTCGTTTAGAAGTTGTACCAGAAGAAGTTTCAACAATACTTGCAGGTCGTGAACCAGTGGCATCTCTGACAGATTTAAATACAAGTTCACCATCTTTAACAAACATAAGCATTTCACCAACACCAGCAATATCTTTCATACATTTCAACAGAACAGTATAACTTCCACGATGTTGTACCAAACCACCTAGCCAATTTCTAGTAAATAGATCCAATCCAGTATTCCAAGTGGTAGAAGTTATGGGCCCTATTTTTGATGGAGGAAATGATATAGTTCTTTGCCTTACACCTCCGTAAATTTGGTGCACTGGTGAATTATTTGCTGATTGAGTTTTAATGGGGGAGGACGGATATGTATCTGAATTAACAGTTGGACTTGAGAAACTTTGTCGCGTTGGTGATGCCATTGAAACCAATGAATTATTATCACTTCCTATATTTAGAGAAGAATTCGATGTTTTTTTACCTAATGTTCCACTCGCGCTTAATACTGCATTTTTTTCAAACAATCGACTAGAAGGAATAACTTCGGTAAAGACCAGTGGTACATAAGCAGAGTGAGATTTATGTTGACGGGCATGGTGTTCTAAATATTGACCATGTAAACGAGGTTCACATATTAAAGATGAATCAAATAATTGCCCAATGTTAAGTGCGGATGATGCTGGAACGGAGTTTAGTTGATGGAAATATTTTTGGAGAGGAGATGAAGGAGTAAAAGGACATGAATTTTCATCAAATTTTATGTAACTTTCAGCTTGCTCCCATTGATTCAGGGAGTGAATAATTGTATCATACATTTTTCGATATTTTTCAAAATTAATGATACTTGACCCTGAAATACTATTATTTCTGGACCCAACACGGCTTTGATCATTTGAAGATCGATCAATAACTGATGGTATTGTTGAATTAATTCGATCCAAAGCAATAGTAATAAAACCAAAATAAGGAATTGGTTTAGTTTTACTCTTTTCCTTTTTATCTTTTATAACTAAAAGTAAAGAATTTACGTTCTCAATGTCAGCTTCTCCATCAATGCTTCCATAAGACAATAAAAGTGGGACCCAATCATTTACAACAACATCTTTCCAACGTTCATTTACTCGTCTCCATGTTTCTTTCAAACGTATAATTCCTGGTGAACATATAGCTGATGCAACGGCCATCCAACCTGACATATCACCTAACATTTTACAAGCAATACCCGTTTGAATCCAGTGAGTTAATATCAAAGGACGACGACTAGTATATGCAGATTGTTGAGTTGCAATCAATATATGATGATTTATTAATCTCGTAAGAAAATGAGGTGCTGCCGGAGTAGAATTTAATGGACTTTCTTTTAGGAGTAATTCTTGATTTTTTGAAGGACTAAAAATTCTCAAATCCATCATTGGTTTTGTTTTATAAAGTTCCAAGAAATGATATATATAAATTTGTTGCGCCAATTCTTCAGGGACCATTTTCAAAAACAATGCAGGAGTTAAACCAGTAACAAGCAAATTAGAAAGATCTAATGAAAGGGGTGCAGGAACTGGATGATATAGAGTCTCTTTTACTATCATTTCTTCTTCATTGTTTTCAACATTTAATACACTATCACGTGATTCTTGCATTAATCTTTTTATCTCTTCTGCATTAGAAGGATTTTTTGCAAATGCTTCGTCCACTAACTCTAACATGCCATTCCAAATATCATCACGTGTCAAATCTCGACTGTAATTCCGACACCATGTTGTAAGTATTATCATTAATCTTTCAATTATTTTATTGGTTTTATTGTCTTGTTCATTTTGTTCATCATCTTCGAATGTACTCTGCATGCTTGCACAACGTTTCAATTCGCGAAGAATGTGGGTTGTATCAGCAAAAAGTGGATAAGTTAGAAGAAATGCATGAAGAAATTCATCATTTTCTTCAGTACCTTTTTGTGTTTCAAATACAAGTTCATGAATTATTGAATCAATAGAACCTCCACGAATAAGCGTTTGGGATGTTGTTGATTCAGGTAGTGATGTGGTTGGTTCAGATGGTGAAGTAGTTGGTTCAGGTGGTGATGTGGTTGTTTCAGGTGGTGATATGGTTGGTTCAGGTGGTGATGTGGTTGATTCAGGTGATAATGATTTAATTTCGGATGGTAATGATAATTCGATTTTAGGTGATGGTGATGATGGTGATGATAAAGAATTACTGTCAAAGGATTGCTTCACTACATTAGTTTCCCTAATTATTAACTCAGGATGTTTCCCCGTACCCCAATATGCTCTCCTTCTTGGTGTAGTTGTTGTATTCTCAGATTTTTCATCACCAATTCCTGTAAAATCTTGAGAATTATTAAGACCACCGCGTGTACCATATTGTACCGTTGTTAATCCATAATTATCCAAATCATTATTCAAACCTTTTGATTGTTTATCGGATAATTTCATTAATTTTCTTAAATTTGCTTTTTTTGCATCCCATAATTTTGCAATCCATAATGATCTAACATCATTATTAGAAGCAACAAAAACTCGATAACTATCTTTTTCACCATTATCAACAATATTTAAATAAAGGATAACACCAGATGTTGAAGAAACATTTGCAATAGCTGATAATGAAGAAGAGGCAGATCGAAGAGAAGATGTATCATCATTTCTGTTTGCTGTGAATGGAGGTTGTGAAGAAGGAGTTATATAAGGAGAATATCCAGTAGGTATATTTGGATCAGGAACGACATCTACACTATGAATTGAATAACAAGCATCAAGCTTCCATTTTGTATAATAGCCTTTACCCTTATTTAATGAAGAACCATCATTATCAAGTACACCACGTGTACTAGTGATAGATCTTGTATCCCAATCTTGACCACCAGAGTCAGAATTAACATTTGAAGAATTAACATTCGTAGAAGAATGATTTCCACCAAATCCCATTGCATCAATTATGGGTCTTAAATTTGCACTAGTATATCTTACCCATTTGCGTTTGCATATGACAACATTGTCCTCAAATATAAGCAAACATACATGCTTCTTGAATCGCATAGCAACAGTACGATCTACTTCATAGCAAATTTCACCATAATAATACTTTGAAACCAAAGGTGGACTAAACTTATCATTTGAAGAACCTTCGAAAATTAATTTACTAGCATTAGATTCAAAATGTGAAGGATTAAGATTCATACCACGCTCGTTGGTAGGTGAAAGAGTTGAAAATATATCCTTTCCCATAGTTATATCTTTATTGTTTGGAAAAAAAGTCTTTAAAACAGCCTCTGAAGGAGGCCTATAGAAATACAATTTTGAACCTCTCAATATCACACGGTATACTTTCCAGCCGCGTGAAGAAGAAATAGATTTTACGTCAAAATCAATTTTTTTGTTTAAATAACCTTCTTTAATGATAGGAACAGTTGATATTGAAGCAGAACGATTAATACGTAAACCATTATTATTGTCGACATGATGAACGTTAATGGCAGGTACAGCACCATAAAGACCGGTATCCTTTTTTCTTGAAGTAGGTACAGCACCATAAATACTGACATCTTTATTATTTGAAGAAGGGATATTAGAATAATCCGGATTTAAGGTTCGTTTATTTAATCCTAGTACAGCAGTTGGTTCAGAAGGACGACGTTGATGATCAGAACGATTACCGATATCACCATTTAAAGACCTGGAACCACGTTTTTGAGCAGGAGATAAAGTAGCAGGAGAGCTCAATAAAGAAGGATCATTCGGCACCGGAAGAGTAAAATTATTTATAGTTGAAATATCAGGATTACGCTTTTTATCAGATTTCTTTGGTAGATTTGGAGTTATTATTTTTGCAGTGTTGATAACATTTGGAATAAAATTTGGAGCTCTTTTTAAAATGAAATTAAGAGCCGCACCGGTTTTGTTGTTTATGGCAACAGTTAAATTATTATTATTTATAGACTCGTTATTTCCGGAGGTAACTCGAGGGTCAGTGTTGTTTTTTGAATTATCTTTTTTATTTTTTCCGATCTTAAACATTATGAAAAAGAAAAATCTTGTATTTTAGGGAGGGGAATGAATAAGATTGATAAACGACGAAAAATAATAGATTAAGGTTAATATTAATAAGAAAAATAAATTATTTTTAAAGATCTCGACACAGACATTAAAACGAAAGAGGAATAAAATAAAGAGAGAAGGAAAAAAAAAAAATAATAAATTTTTTTTTTTTTTTTTTTCTTTACGTCCTTTCGAACCTTTTATTTAACCTTTACAAACCGTCCAACATACAGAATTGAGTTCTTTATTTTCGAGATGGACAGTACGAAAAAAGAGAGAAGAAAAACTTTAAAAAAAATGTGGAGAAAAAGTAGTAAACAAGAAGTTTTTATTGGATGTTACACGGTAATTTAACTATTCAAAATATGTAAAATATTTGGTAGTAATAATAAGTGGCTTCAACTAATGCTATCAAAAAGGACGTTACAAGTGAGCTTACGTAACAACACATACACATCGAAAACCTGCTAATTTAGGGAGAAATTTGTAGGGCAAATGTAGTTCAATGTGTTATCATTATACGAATTAAGGGCAATGAACTATATAGGGCATCAATGATTTCTGGGTATATCACATGGAAAATAGATAAACTATTATTGCTTCAAAACGTCTCCGAAATTTTAATTACACAATTGTTCCTATAGTTTTTGCTATAAATAAACTTTGAACTTAACTTTAATTAACAGCATTAATTAAATTAACAGCATTCAATGTTAACATTAACAATTAATTAACCGTTAAAGGCATTAATTAACAGCATTAACAAAATTATAAAAGGTAAATATATATATATATATATTATATTATATATATCATATATAATATATACAATTAGAAACTATAAGAAATATGGTAGTTCTTTAAAAAAAAAAAATAATAAATTACAACATAATAATAATGTATATATACTGTATTAATTAATTAATTAATTAATTAAAATGATAATAATAACTGATCGTAATGATCGTATTAAAGATTATCATTTCTTTCTTGGCGTCATTTAAAAAAGAGCAAACTAATTTACAATATAAAAAAGTTTATTTGGTTTAAGCATCAAAATATTCAAAATATTTATTAGTAATCTTCATCGGGATTACATGAATGGTTAGACAAAAACGGTGAGATTTTATTATAAAAGTTGTGTTCTTGGGAAGTATATTAGGGAGAGAAATACTGTAATCAGTATATACAGTAGTTATCATGGTCTATATTTGCCTCGTTATTTTAATATTACTATAGAGAAAAAAATTAATAATATATTTGGTAGATATTCAAATGTTCAAAGAGGCATAACAGATTCTACGACATGTATCTGCTATATCTATAATTTTTCGAAGACTAACATTTACTTATTCTTCAACATTCGAAACTTACATCATTATTACAATATTAACAAATTAACAAATTAACAAATTAGCGACCTTTTAATATTACCAGTTTACGGTATTATGATGTTAGAGAAAGTATTCACAAAATCCACCGGTTATTCACATTACCATTACAGCAGCATTACCCATTAATTAGATTGTGAGGGTATAAATCGGTTTATACACTGGGTTCTGTGTTTAAGCACTATCCATTACAAACATTGGAAAAATTACCACATATGACTCGGAAAATAATACTAGGTTATTAAACTATGTGGTACGTACGTACGTGCTTGTATGAACTTATTAATACAGTAATAAGGTTATTAGTTAGGGTCCATCCTTTTTCGTAAGGTTCGGTCACGTGTAATGCGTGAATCGATGGGTAATAGAACATCATTGTGCATCTTTTCGCGTAAACGGAAATATTATTGGAAGCGATTTCCATAGTTATTCCGATGGGATAGGTTAAATAACAAACAATCATCAGAAAAGCAAGTTTATGCTACCAGAAGCAAACTAACGTCGATAAATTCGTACCATTAAATTTAAAAAAAGATAATAGATACATAATTATATATATTTATATACATATATATATAATTTAAAAAATATATATGTTTAATTAATACAAATAAGCATTGCATGAGATTTAATAGTTTAATAGTTTCGAGTTTTTACATCAGCAAACAAAAAATCTCATTTATCTCTAAAACGGTAGTCTAAACATGCATGGATTGAATATTATAAGATGTAAAGCAAAAAGAGCGCCGATGAAAGACATAGTTAAACCGATAGTAACTCGCAGAAATATCGATACGTATACATAAATGTGGAGTAAGTGCATAGAAAATTCTATGTCATCGTTTGGCGCTGCTATGTGAGCGGCGAACTCTAATTTCCTTTTCGAGATTAAATGGACATCACATTGCAGAGCATATACATATAAGGTTGGGTTCTATCATGCATAATTGAATAATAAATGCATCATCTCTATTATCGTTATACAGTATATCTATATCCAAAATTCTTTACATTTTTACATCGTAAAAAAAAACAGGCTTGAATATGGAGATAATTTTACCAGAATTTAAAGTTCGTGATACAACTTCAAGCTCTGATAGTAATTCATTATCGTCAACCAAAAAACTTGAAATATATGGAACTAAATCGCAAATATCATCATTGCGAAATAATGATCATAATCGTATCAAATTAATCAACACCAATATTTACCCAAGCAATTCTTATGAAAATCATGTTAATGGCAACTTATTAGAACCACGTATGATTAAAAGTCGAATCCGAAATTCTATTCGAAATTCTACTAATTCTTGTAGTTCCCAAAGAACTTTGGTGAATCTGGATCCTCCTGAATTATCTGAAGACGATAATTCTATCATGGAAAGTGGTGATGAACAAACAAGTGATGATAAAAAAACAAGTAGTAATGTGCAAACAAGTGATGATAAAAAAACAAGTAGTAATGTGCAAACAAGTGGTGATAAAAAAACAAGAAGAAATGTGCAAATAAGTGTTGAATATAAAAAAAATAAATCAACTACTCATAGCAATGTACAAAATGATAAGGGTTCCCTTCTTCGAACCCCTAATACTGAACTAGGTGTATTTATAATGATACTTTTGGTTTCTTTGGTATCGTATATCCTTGGTTCTTTGGGTTCCATATATATTTGGATGTTTATGCTTTATCATTGTGTGAAGTGGTATATTAATACAATAAAATGTGATAACGAGAGTATTGAATGGGAAATTCAGCGTCAAATTTCTATGGATAAAGTATGCTTTTTATTACTTGAGAAAATTATCGAAAATTTTTCTCACTAATTAAAAAAATTTCTTTATATTCAAAGCTTCAAAGAAATGAAGGTGAAACCGTAGAATGGTGATTAAATCCTATAAATATTAATTTTCTTATCTTTGGTTCTACTTTTTACTGTATATTTAAGAATTGTAGTCTATATTTAATAGGCTAAATTATTTATTACTACAAATTTGGCGAACGCTTGATCCATCACTTTTGGTTGGCCTTCGAGATATGCTTGAAGATGCAATGTCTCGTAGTGCTCCATCTTTTGTGGTTTGCATTTTATTTCATTCTTTTTTTTATCAAGTTTCCAGTGACAGTATACTGATATTACTAAATATATCAAATAGCGCGCAACAGATATCGAAGCGTTTGAGATCGGTTTAATTGCCCCACGAATTGACCAGTATGCACCTTTGATCTCTGAATCTCGTATTGACTGTTATATTATTTTCATCTTTCTTACAATTCATTTGATTACTTATTCAACAGTATCAAAATATTGCCACCATCTGAAAGCGAAGGTTATGAGAATACTGTGGTAACATTCCATATCACATCACCTATTAGAATCTTATTACTATTTAGAATTTTTCGGCTTTAATAACTTTTGGATTAAATCTTACAGATCGGTGAAGCAAGTTTCTCGTTCCGTGCGAGATCAAAAACATCTCAAGATCCTCCACCGCCACACATCCTTGCATGGATAAAAACCGGGATTTCAGCGTGTAAGTGGTGTCAATTGCATAAAAAAAAAATTAATAAAATGATAATACAGTATATGTATATATATTTTTGATATATTCAGAGTTTTTTTCTACCATACTCTTTTTACAGTGATTCCAATTAGAGTTGAAATATTAGCGCTTGTCGCTTCAATTCATTTTGAAATAAAATTAACTGGAGCTTCACCTTTTGTATCAACTGCAAGAATAAGTTTTCTGAACGTACCCCGTTTTGAAACTAGTATTATGCCATTAATACCGATGAACATTACTCAAGTATATTGAACTCTTCTATTTTATCAGGCTTTTTTTAAATGACTATTTTACCTTTAAACTCATAAAATATATAAATCAATTTCTGCTGAATTTCTTGCGAGAATAGTTCCCTCTAATCAAGGATTTCATTCATACAGCTGTTCGCTCAGTACTTGAAGACCTTACATATCCCAAATTTAGAGATATTAATTTGGGCGAACTATTATCGCCGAGCACAGATAATGGTATGAATTACCGTAATATTTTGTATTTTATTGGTCTTTGGAATTATACTAATCTTTAATCTCATATATCATTAGATATACAAGCAATTGGCATAATGAAAGTTGATATCTTTGAAGCAAGAAATCTGACAAAAGTTGATGTACACGGTAAATCCATTTGTTTTTACTTATCGCATCGTTTTTCTTATATTATTTGATGCCTTGCTAAATGTCTTTCAAAAATATAGGTGAAAATGATCCATATGTGATATCATCATTAGATCCAACTCCGTATATGAACACTCACAGCACTACTCGTATCATCGAAAATTGTGCAAATCCTGAATGGAATGAAACTTTCTTTCATAAAATTCCACAACTCGATACTGTTGATGAACATATAAAATTTAAATTGGGCGTCATGGACTGGGATAGATTCACTCCTGATGATCCTATTGGAAACGTATGGATTGATATTAAAAATGAGATTGGTAATGGAACTAAGAGTGTTAAAATTTCTGATGGGTGAGTTTCTGTTAGGGTAATGATTACATATTTAACGAGATGAGAAATTTGTAATAAATTTTAATAAATTTAAAACTATTGAATTCCTTATCTGTTATTAGGTGGAAGGATCTTTACCTTAAGCCTACGCCTACAAGTTCATCATCTCGTGGACAATTACGATTTCGGCTTGAATATTTCCCAAAGTTGCCTAAAAATATTGAACCATCTCATGATCAAACCTGTACGCCATTTTATCTTTCAGAATTATCTCCTTTTATAGACAATGACTAATTATTATCATCTTTGTTTAACCTTATATAAGCTGGAATTCTTGGTCTCCAAATTCATCAGGCCATGGGTTTGCAAATTACAGTTGCACCGTATGCTAAAGAAGCCGGAATTGTTTTGTCTGATAATGTTTACAACGCAGTATATCCGAACCCTTATTGTGTCGTATATTTGAACGACATTCGAGGTACATGTTCTCTTAAGATTAATTTCTTTTTCTCTTCACAAAATAATTAAAATTTAAAATCATATTTATTCCTAATAAATGTAGTTTTTCGAACTCGCGCCAAATTAAACAAGTATGTTTTTAATAAATAAATCATAATAACAAACATAGTATTATCATAGAAACCCGCGTTAAATTCTATTAAGACTCCCTTCGATAATCACACTATGGTGAAACCTACGTTAACATAATGTTTATTTTTTTATATTAACGTGGATTTTCATCCTAATTTGATCTATATAACAGAATTTATAGCGGGTTTCATTCGTCGTATAATATAATAATAATATAATAGAACAGAAAAGCCTGCTACATAGAGTAGGTTCAGGGTGAAAGTTGTGTTCATGTTGTTTACTCATAAAAGAAAATTTTGAATTTGATTATCATAACGGATTTAACTAGCTCCTAACTCAGGAGGTTTCACCCTGTATTAATTAAAATTATTAATTAATAATAATAATAATAATAATAATAATAATATTATTATTATTATTATTATTATTATTATTATTGTTGTTGTTATTGTTGTTATTGTTATTATGGCCAACTCTTTAAATGCATTTCGCACTTTGAGCGAGATTCTTAGCCTGGACAAAGACAAGGATTGCATTTAGAGAGACTAAGAATTGTACTTTGAGTATCGCTAGAGCTATGTAAACTTATCTGTCTAATATTGATAGTACTGCACCATACTGGAACGCGTCTACGGAACAATTTGTTAAAGACTGGAGAACGGCAGTTGTTAGAATTGTTGTTAAGGATCAAAAAGATTTGGGTAATTGTTATCTCGTAGCAAAAATTCTTTTTTTTTCCTTTTTTTAAAATTTCTCCAAAATTATAGAATATGATCCAGTAATTGGAATTGCGACAATTCCTTTAAAAGAACTTATTGAACATAAAGAAAAGGTAGTACAGCATTATCAAAATTTTTTTCTCTTATATATATAAATGACTTCAATATTTAATCTATATATAAATAGCAAGAAGCAAAATGGTATCCATTACGACATGGCGTTGGATGCGGCAAAGTTCGATTGAGTTTCGCATTCAGAAGTATAGCGATTAATTTAACACCGGAAGAAAAAGGATACGATGTAGGAACTTTACTTGTGCATTCAATTGTTGCTGAAGATTTAGATTCGAAACTAGCGTGTAAGTGATATCATTTTTTATCTTTATAACATTTTTAAATGTCAATATCTTTTTAAACCAAAAAATAAATGAATAATCAACAGACAATAATATGTCCTTAACCCTCTCATTATGTGGATCTTCGGAAAATGAACAATATACATTATTATCTCACGGTAATCCGCCAAGTTGGCTTGTTACTTCAAATTGTGCAGATAATCAAAATAAATTGCAATTTGGAGTACTAAGACGTCACAGAACCAGGCTTATAATTACATTGAAACAACGTGGTATATTCGGAATGACATACAATGTAGGAACTGCTAACTTCTGGTTGAAGGATATTCAAGATCGTAAAGAAGTTGAAGTTAAGTTACCAATATTCGCAAAGAATTCTGAAAATAGTAGTATATTACAAAACCAGGAAGCACAAGAGCCCATTGATAATCTGACGAATGAAATTTCTTATTCTAAAAATGGAAATGTTGAAGACAATCAATCGAATGCGGGTGAAGGATCATCCAAAATAATTTCTTTCAATGAACAAGAACAAACACAACCACAAAACAAAAAGATTATTTACGACGAGCCACAGCAATTATATACTTCCGATGAATCGAGTAACATTACGCCAAATGAATTATCTCAACAGGAAAGTTGTCATGATTTCTCATCTTTGTCAAAGGATACGAAGAAACAAGTTAGAGGCTATCTCAAGGTTAAGCTTTATTTCCGACCGGGTTTATCTACGGCTCATGAGGAAGATATTAGGAAAAGTTTAACGGGCGTAAACGCAAATTTCTTAGAGCTTAATGATGATGAAACAGACATGGTTGACATTGAAGAAAGCAATATACCCAATGATGCTGAAATGTTTGAAGGATCAGGACGTCGAATAAATAGAGTCCATCGTAGGAAAAGTATGAGACAGTTACAATGGGTTAAAGATTTGGTTAAGGCTCAAGTTACAAAAAAAATGACTGGAAAAAAGGATTGGGAAGAACAAGAAATTATCGAACATGAGGTCTAAGAATGTAAAATTGTGAGAATTGCGAGCGAGTTATTTTTGTAAAAGACATACATTCTATTATTAATATTTTTATATCTGATATATCTGATATCGATGTGTAGAGGTTATTAAAATTTATCAGGTTGCATGTATAATTTATTTTTTATAAAAAAGAAAAAGGGATTTTATTTGAGTAAAATTTATCAGATAGCATGTACATTTTATTTTTTTTTTTTTTAGAGTAAAAAATTATCTTTTCAATAAAGATCTTCAAGATACCGATTTAGAAAAAATTTTTTTTGCATATAACTTATGTAAACTCATTAGTAACATTAGTAAACGAATTCGAAAATTCACCTTACGGAGTTAAGACAAACGTGACAATGCATATAAGAACAAAGATTTTTGTAAGAAACTCAACGTGAAATTGACATTTTGAGAATAGTTCTCAGATGCTTCTCATCTGAAAAGTTTTATCAATTATTACTATTAGGGATGGATTGGTCCTAATTCAGTAAAATAAATAACCATTAATCAAACTCGTTTGAATTAATTTAGCGTTAGTATAATTTTTTGGAGAAAAAATAACATGGTAACATGTCTTTAATAACTTACCTGATACGTATTAGTTGTATTAATTTGGTACCAGACTTTTTAAGGAATTTTAAAGTTTGGAAGGTATGTTACCTTTATAATAAAGTATCACTAGAATTCACTTTTAATTAAGATTCTTGGAAAAAAATCATATAGTTACAGTAATTAAAGATTTTCGATTTGATTTTCAGCTTTGAATATCGATGGCGAGGATCCTGGAGATTATTAGATCGGCCGGACGGATTTAACAAAGTGAGTCAGCTACAGTATAACGATAATGATAATAATGGTCGAAATATTAACATTGTTGATCCAATCCGGAATAGTTTTTTCTTTAATGAATCAATTCTAACCAAAAAAAGCTATTGATTACCTTAAACGAGAAACACATGAGTTCCTAATCATTATCATTTTGACAAATATTTGTAGAATTTGGATCAAAATTTTACGCTAATTTGATAATCCATTCCTTTTACTTTTTTTTCGTTCTTTAATAATTGAAGTGTCAATTTTACTTTCAGATAACCAAAATGGACCAATCAAAAGGATCAATTTTAATGCTTTCCTATTTTTATTATTTGGAAGCCGGAATTACATAAGTCCGTATGTTTGCAAATTGGCTTGATTTGGAAGTCTTCATAAGCGAGAAACAGGTTTTACCTTAGGTTTTACCAGTGGTTTACTGTAAAGAGTGCAGATGTGACACATATATAGTGAAAAAATTAAAGATCACGTGTATCTGATATTAGTGAAAACGAATTTTTATTTAAAGGTCTCTTTTTTTTTAAAAAGAAAAAAAAACCAAACGGACCTTTAAGAACAATGACGCAACCGCAAACACCTCCTCATACCGTCGATAAAAATGGTGTGACTCCAACACTACCCATAAATGATCAAGAAAATACAGAAAGTCAAGACACCTCTTTCAGTTCAAGTCAAAATGCGGAGGTAAAAGAGACTGAATGTGCAAGTATTATTGCAAAAGCTTGGCGAAATCATCGGTAACTAATCGCAAGTACTTTGTGCATTATTTTTGCTGAAGGATAATTTATTTATTTTGAATCCGTTAGAACACGGAGAGAAAAACAAGGCAAAGTAATATCTTCCGAATCTCGTGATAAACTTCAGGAACTTCAGGCAAACAAAAAAGCTTGCATGCATTTACCCGATGATAACGGAACATGCCCAGTATGGCTTAAATGGGAGGATCTTCTAGATGCTGTTGAAAGTCAAATGCATCGGAAAGATTCAAAAATGGCACTTGCAATTGATGTTGTTGAGCGTATTGGAAAAGTAAATACCATTTTTTATCCGGTTGCCAAATAACTAATTTTTATTTTATTCCATCAAATTGATAACATGATTATTTTATTAATCTTCGATAATTAGGGTTCAAGTGGAGTCAAAGATCATATGTGGCTTGTATTGGATACGGAGCACTGGTTAGAGATCTGTGATTCTCCCAAACATAGATATGGAGCAAATCTTAAGGTTTGCATATAATATCCATTTAAACAAATATTGAAGACAAGTCCTCGTTTATTATTTAAATAGTTTCTTAAATTTTACCTCTCATAGATTTATCATGATTATTGGCTTAAAACTTCGACACCTGAAAGTTTTTTCCCTTGGCTAAACGAAGGCGAAGGCAAAGATTTGGATCTTAAAGCCCGTCCACGTAAAAAGCTCGAAGATGAGCAAGTAAAATATTTGTCAGTAATGGAGCGTGCTGATTATGAAGTAATATTCAAAGGCGGATCATTAATTTACAAGAAAAGTGGAAAACCAGTTCACACACTTTCAACGGGTGGACTTGTGACATTAGATGCCAACGTAAGTCGAGATCCCTCGCCCTCACCCACACCTAGCATTAATGAAGAAGAAGAGAATACTACATCAACCCTTCGTCGACGTCCAAGCGAAGGAAGACGTGAAAAATGGATCTATGTAACAGATTGTTATGGGAATTTTTATGTGGGCCAAAAAATAAAAGGCCATTTTCATCATTCATCTTTTCTTGCCGGTGGTGCTATTGCTGCTGCTGGTGGAATCAAAGTTCAATATGGAAAATTAATTGAGCTTAATCCAAAATCCGGCCATTATAAGCCTGCACAACATCATTTCAAAGCTTTAGTCGAGCGATTGAAACAAGAAGATGTTGATTTGAGTGATACAAGGTTGGTTTATCCAGACGATATAATAGAGAAACAGCTAATTGCCAAATATAAATTCAAGCGGTTTGCTGACCTGGCATTAGTTTATCATCAATTTGATCGTCAGGTTACAGATTTTTCTTATACGTTCAGAAAAAATGTGAAATCCTTTGCTGGTGAAATAAAATTTTCATTACGAGAACTGTTTTATAGTCATGCCAATTTTAAGGATTATGATAATGATCAGATAGAAGTTCAAACGTTGAATACAAACGATAAAAGTGACAGCATTATCAATGAATCGCCTGAAGGCAAAATTGAGCGCAAAATAATCGAAGAAGATCCTAAAGTGAATCAGTCGCGAAGGTCTCTCGGGATCTTTCACGAGGTCCGCAAAAGTATTTCATCAAGCATTTCATCGCTTGCATCAATAATTTTTGGACAAGATAATATAACAGATGATGACTCGAGCACAAGAAGTAGACATACATCATTCAGAGATAACGGAGATTATGAGCACCACAAATCACGTTTGACGAACAACAAATTAGGACATAGTAAAGATCATGGTGAAAATTCTCCCAAATGAATTATTTTTTTTGTATTCTATACGAACCTAAAAAATTCTGATTAATTAAGCATGTATATATATAGTCATTTGTTATTTTTTGATTATCTAGTTATTTATATTTGTATAATTATTTTCATTTACTTTTGTCTTTTTAATAGTTAATGAAATAAACATAAATTGTTTAAAAAACTTGTCATTTGTATATTTTTTATTTTTAGATGATTTTTTTTTGAACTAATAAATAACATGTTTTTAATAAATTCAATTAAAAATTTAGTTGACTTAATAATAAGAAGTTTAATATGCTTCGCATGGGTGTGATGTACTTGTATATCGCACCCTAATTTGATTGGCTAAATTTGCAGATCATTATTTTTAAAAAAATAACCAATTTTTTGTTAAAATTCTTTAGATTAAGAATTAGTCTAAAAAATTTTAAAATTTTTGCATCTATATGCAAAATTTAGTTCTAAACAAGTTTACTTAGTCGAATTAAAAAGGTTGTCTTAATAAAATTTAGAGAAATCGTTAAAAAATGAGTTTAAAAAAATGAAAAATAGCGAATTTCTCTAAATTTTATTAAGACAACCTTTCTAATTTGACTAAGTAAACTTGTTTAGCACTAAATTTTGCATATAGATGCAAAGAAATTTAAGAATTTTCTAATAAACCTTCTAACCTAACCCTAATCTAAAAATTTTTACAATAATTTGTTTATTTTTTTAATGGTCTACAAATTTAGCCAATCAAATTAGGGTGCGATATATAAGCACATTGCAAGGTGCAAGTTATGCATTTATTCTAATAATAATACAAATTATAAGCTTATATATTTATAATTAATTTAAAAATTTTAATATATATTTTAAATAAATATTGTTAAATATTACAAGTTGCTATTTGTTATATTGCAAATTAATATAATTGGACAATTAGATCACAGGATCTTGTATAACAAACTAAATGAAAAATTAGAAAAAATTTTATATATCTTAAAATTTCATTATTTAAACTAGTCTTGGCTCTAATTAAAAGTTTTTAGCACTTAATTTTGTATATTAAAGTTGAAAATATTTAAAATCATAAGGGGTAGCTACCCTCAGCTAGGATGGTAAAGTCAGTTCAGGTTTGGTCTTGGTCCTAGGACCTGTAAGTCCTATCACACGGACCTAAGGACCAGGTCTTTATATAATATGTCCTAGAACCTATGCTTGACCAGGGACTGTCAAAAATTTGGATCCAAATTTTTCCAAATTTTTTCAAATTTTTGTTTCTAATTTTAAAATTTCCAAATTTTTCCAAATTTTTTAGAATTCATGTGATCTGGAACCTATGTTCAACCAATCAGAGTGTGTATAATGTCAAATAATAGTTCAAATGATTTATTTTTTGAACACGTGAGAATTATTTGTTGTTAAAATTTATTATAAAGTTATTATTCTTCAATGACCAAACCAATACTTTACTACCCGAAAATACCCAAATATTCAACAACTAGTGAAGGTCTTTTTTTTACGGCTTAGTATAGCCGTTTTTTTAATATTTTATAGATACCAAAAAAAATATTTTTATTGAATGTTTCGTTTGTTGTTATTCATATACTTAATAAAAAAGCAAAGGTTTGTATAATCGAAAAAAGACCCTGAAAATCAAATCGGTAAAAATAATAAAACCATTGCCTATAGCTGTGCACATGAATTTTCAATTATGAGAATAAGGCCTTTTTAATTTTTCACATATAAATTATCAAAAAAAAGCATGAAGCATATTTAAAATCATCAAACCAAACCTAACAACTATGCAAAAATAATAAAGTTTAATATCCAAATTTTTTCAAATTTTTAATTTTTTTATCCAAATTTTTCCAAATTTTTGACAGTCCCTGTGCTCAACCAATAGGATTAAGTTTTTGGACTTAGTCTTTAATACTTTCTAACCAATTAAAATTTTTTGTTTACTATTTTATTACTAATATTTTAAGTTCTAATATATTTTATATTAGGACCTATTGTGGACCTATGGACCTAGGTCCTAAAATTGGTACCAAGTTTTTAAAAACCAGGTCCCAAAACCAGGTCCTAAAGTCCCGGACTTAAGGACTTTGCTATTCCTACCCTCAGCACAACTACTACAGTCAAATCTCTATAAATGCAACTCATAGAAACAAGTTTACAATGCGCATTTAGGAAGGTTTGTATTTAGAGAAAGCCAATTAAATTGTAGCTTTAAAAATTAGATCATCAAGTTTGTATAACTTCTACCAAAAACTGTATAATATATTGTAAATACTAAATTTAATTGGCTACGTGCATTTAGGGAGGTTAGTGTAGTATAAAATATTATTTAAAAGAATGTGCATTTACAGAATATAGAACATGCATTTAGTACTAATAACATCTTATAGAAAAGAAAAAAACGTGCATTTAGAGAGGTATTGTATTTATGGAGGTTATATTTATAAAGGTGACTATATAGCATATAGCACATTTTGCTATATAAGTAGAAGTACTGCATGCTATATAAATGCTGTAAATATCATAGGGTTCATATTATTTCACTAACAATCACTTCACCGACATAACATTTCACTAACAAATACTCACTAGCAAGTTTATTTTACTGACAGTTTATTTCACTGAAGTTCATTTTACCATCAAGTTTTTTTTCAAAAAGCACACTAACTTTATCCCTAATTTTATTTAATTTTATCCTTACTCTAATAACAATGATCAGAATTACTTTGTCAGTGAAATGAGTTTCGTTGAAATAAACTATTGGTAAAATAGTACCCTGAAAATACATAGATAGGTCAGGTTAATTATAGGGTTACTAAAAAAGAAAAAATCTGCAGAAAAAACTTCAAAAATAAGCAAAAAATTACTATAAATAGAAAAGATCTGTATAAAAAAAGCAAACTCATATCTGACCTATGTATATATATTTCAGGGTTCTATGATTTCATCATTGGAAAGTCGTTGAAACTATTATTTTAAAATCACTATTTTTAGTAAGTTTTTTATTTTTGGACCATTGCTTGTTTTTTTTGTTGTTTTTTTCTTTAATCAGGTACTAACTCTTCTCTTCTTTTAAATACAATTTTACCGGCATTACTGAAGCCATTGAAGTTGCTATTTTAAGGTATGTTTTCATTTTAGGACTATTAATTTGTTTTTTTTTATATATTTACTAATACTTTTTTTCTTTTAGTTGTAATTAGTAATGCCACCAAAATTGATTTTTGAGAAAGGTCTATTTCATCTTCATTAGAGAAAATTAAAATTTTTTATAAGGAAGAGCAAATAAAATTTATATAAATATGTTCCTTATAATTTCATCTATTCAAAAAAAGTATCAAATAATTTCATCTTTCAAGTAAAATAGGTCAAAAACAATTTCATCTTCAAATTTTAATTTCAGATTTTAGAACCCGAAATGCTTTTGTCCTCATGTATAGTTGTGATTTCGTCATTAGAGCCATCACAACTGGAATTATTGGATACTTTTCTTCTTAAGGTATAATTTTACCATTGAAGCTATTATTAGAATTTGGGTTTGGGTTAGGGTTTGGGTTAGAGTTTAGGCTAGATTAGAGTTTGGGTTAGAGTTTGGGTTAGAGTTCAGATGTTTATTACTTAGTATTTTTTTTTTTATTCATAGTATGATTTATTGTTTGTTGTATTCTTTTTTTTTTTTTTTAATAAAATTTTTTTATAAAATTTGCTATTGATGTGGATTAGCCAGGTATAAGTGATTAATCACGTGTTTATATAATCAATTTTGATTGGTCGATAACAGGATACACAACTATACAGGTGTATGAAATTTTCAACTCCAAAAAAAACCCCATGTTTATACTATTTTTTTTTAATTTTGGCATTTTTACTCAGATCATGACCTAGGTTAAATATCTGATCTATTAGGTTACTATTATTTGATCTGATCATAATCCAGATTAAACATCTGACCTGTCAGATAACTATTATCTATCTGGGTCATGACTCAGATTAAATATTTAATTCAAATCATAATCTGGATTAAATATCTAATCCAAATCAAAATACTAGTTTTAATTAATTATATAGAATAAATTTTATTTATATAATACAAAATAAATTTATTTAAATAAAGATTACCATATATAGGGGCATCTATAAATAACATTATACAAGAGAGGAGTTGGATGAAAAATAATGTTTTTTCAGATAAGTAGGGGGGTCAAAAAAATATAACATAATTTTTTAAAAAAAAAAATTGGCTAAAAACTGATCTAGTAGTCCAAATTTAATAATTTTGGTACCATTCGATTCGTCTCAGTGAGAGGAGTCAAATAGTACCAATCTTATTTCAGTTTGATTACTAAATCAAAAGTTATTGACCAATACTTTTGGACATATTTTTTCTTATAAAATTACTATATAACCAATAGTTTTTTGTGAATATCTTTTGATTCAGTGATCTAAATAATATGATTTTGATATTATTGGATTCGTCTCACTGAGGCAAATCGAATAGTACCTAAATTATCTAAATCAGATTACTGTGTCACAATATATTCAAGTTTTTGTAAAATTTTATATATAAACTTACAGATTTTAAAAAATTTTTTTATATAGTAGAGAGGTCAAGCACTACTATAAGGGGGTACATAACATTATTTATGAATGCCCCCTATATACTGATTAATTTAGTTCAGAACCAGAATAGCAAATTTATTATATTAATTCAATATATCCAGAGAAATATATATATAAGAATTTTACTAAAACGCACCTATGGTATTTACACTATATTACACAAAACTATTAGAATAGCCAATCAAAATTTAAGATCAGGTGTAACAAAAAATTATGTTTTTTTGTTTATTTTTTTAAAAAAACTTTATATCTCTAAATTTTGCTTATGAAACCACCTTTGGGGCTTTAAAAAAAATTACTTGCTAAATTTTGTATATACTAGTGCCCAATAAAATCACAAACCTTACCCTAACCCTAAAGTAATTAAAATTTATTTTTTGTTTTGTAAAAATTTATTATTTTTTTGTTACACGGATTTGTAAATCTAATTTACCTATGATTGTAAAACACCATAAGTGCGTTTTATAATAATTGTATATATAATATTTGTTCTAAAAGTTTTAGTTCAGATTATTAAAAGTTTGGTATATAGAGGGCCAAATTAGAGAGAGGCAACTATATAATTCTCTAATTATTTTATTATTATAAATATTTTTATAATTATTTTATTATTTTTAATAAATAAAAATTTTTTTAAATTTTGTTTTTCTAAATAATCAATTATAATTGCTATATAGTCAAACTTCTATAAATCCAACTTGTAGAGACAAGTCTACAATGTGCATTTAGGGAGATTCGCATTTAGAGAGAGCCAATTAAATTGCAGCTTTAAAAACAATTAGATTATCAAGTTTGTATAACTTCTACCAAAAACTGTATAATCTATCTTAAATACTAAAATTTGATTGGCTACTTGCATTTAGAGAGGTTAGTGTGATATAAAATGTTATTTAAGAGAACGTGCATTTTATAGAATATAGAACGTGCATTTAGTACTAATAACATTTTACGGAAAAGAAAAAAATGTACATTTAGGAAGGTATTGCATTTATGAAAATTGCATTTATAGAGATCTAACTGTATATAAAAATTAAAATTGTACTAAATAAATTAATAATAATATTCTAAGTAACACTGTTCAAGTGACAAAATTATATACAGTTAACTTTTTCTATTTTGTTAAAAATGTTCTTTAAAAATATAATTAGAGCAGCATTAGATTTTAGCATATAATAAAGATCATAGTAATTTTGTTTCAAATTCTAATATAAAAATGGTGCTAATCACTCATAGATCATCACTTAATATAATTTTGACTTTTATATATAGCTATAATATATAAATATTTAAAAAAAAATTAAAATTTTTTATTTAAATACTTATATATTATATTTATATAGTATATAATATATTAAGTAAATTAATAATAATGTTCTAACTAAAATTATTTGGTATAAAAAATTATATTAGAATATAGAGCCCATAGTTTAGTGGTCTAAGCGCCTATACTTTATACTTGAGATTTCTGGTTCAAGTCTTAGTAGATAAAAAAAATTTACGAATACTTGTTTTATACTTAGTAGAAGTTCATATGAATACTTGTTTGATAAATATTTCTGGCAAGAAAGATCTTTTGTAAAAAAAGTTGAAGTAGGCAAATACACAGAAATTTGCAAGAACAGGTTTACAATACAAAGAATACCTCTAGTATATATAAAAGAACCAAAATAGAAAACTATAAATATAGAAAAAAGTTAAAAGTGACTATACTTAGAGATGTGTAAAAAAGTGAAAGCAGGATGCACTAAACTGGTAATAAAAATATAGCAGAGGAAAAACCAAAACAGGCACACCAACAGAAATTACTAATTATTTCAGACGAAAACTAGAGTAGTCTAGCACTATAAACTCTAGTTGAAAGTAACATTAGTTATACAACATAGTCTATACCTTATTAACACATGGGAGTCTCCTTATATAATAGTAGTTTGCATACTGAAGCTAAAAAAACAGTAATTGGAAAGGCAGATCACTATTAAAACAGCTAAGATTTTGATAGTAGCAAGTTGGGAATCTATTAGAATAAGATGCTACTATATAGATACAAGATTACTTAGTAATAGAGAATTTGTCTTCTTCTTATCTACCAAATAAGAAGTAAATTAAGTAACAATTTATAAATGCAGTAAATGATTTCTGATCACCTATCTGGAGTTAATAGAACCAATATAAGAGATGCAGGGAATGCAATTGTAAAGAAATAAAGTAGGTTTTATAGCATAAATCTTTGTTTAATACTTACAGGAGTCCAAATTAGAGATGTTAACAAAGTGCTCCAGAGTGGTATTGCATATACTCTGGCAAAGTATCTCTTAATACCACATCATAATAAAGTATAAATCAGAGTATACTTCAAAGTGTAACCCAGAGTATAACTAGGGTACGTAATGGGCCGGGTCGGGTCGGGCTTTCCTAAACCCGAAATGAAGCCCGAAAATTTCTTTTGGGCCCGATTAAAGCCCGGGCCTGACAAAAAGCCCACTAAACAAACCGGGCCAAACTTTATTTTAAATTAGGCCCAAGTCCGATCAGGCCCGTTAATTTATGGATTTTGAGTTTTGAATTGATGATCTTATGATTCTTCGAAATAATGGATTTTTATAAGACCGTACAGTGATAAATATTAATTTGGATCAAAAATCTCAAGTCTTTATTCCGTGCAAAATATTAATTCATTT
>QKWP01002855.1:0-45500 GCA_003550325.1 Gigaspora rosea | reverse complement strand
CATAAAAGAAAGGCTTCGAGAGATGATTGAAAAGCAGAATGCATCTTTGACGAAGCAAATGCAAAATGTTCGTCACTCGAATGACGACGGTTAGAGTTTCTGTCCCAACTTGTACATAAATATACTACTGCTAGAGATGTGCCTTACGCATTATGCATGCTGCATTATGCATTGCATAATGCTGCATAATATAATACAAGACTTGTAAAATTTAAAAATGCACATAGAGATTATAATATAATTTTGATTCAATTAAAATTATGTAATTGCTTTTATTCTAACAATAGTTTTTAAATTATAACTTATAAATTATACATATTCCTTTTCAATTTGCTACAATAGTTTTTAGCAAACAAATTTTTTGACCAAACTTCTACTACTATATATTGTAGTCTTCTGATTTTGCTATTTAATATTTAATAACTAGTCTAATTTAATATATATGGTAAGTTGCTGTATTAGTAATACAATCTAACTTAACCACTTTTGAACTTTCTAATTACTTGTTCTTGCTGATTTCAGCAATTTGAAAGTGTGCCAATTAGTTATATACTACTATTATATGCATTAGTGTTATTCTTAATAAAAAACTAATAAAGTAATTATATTATATAAAGATGCAGAATTGCATAATGCATCATGCTGAATAATATCGCATTATGCAATGCAAAGGCAAAAAACCTGCATTTGCACATCACTAGCTAAGGCCTATTATAGTATTATATATACATAATAAAAGAAAAAAACTATGTCTATAAACTACATATCTAGACAAGAAATTTCTTTACATGCCCTACCAGATTCCTAACATGTGTTCATTGTTTATTTGTATGTAGCAACCAAACTCATTTGTGACAGCACCATTTTAACTCCATAGATTATTCCCAATTTGTAAGGAGTAAACACTGCTAATCTTTCAGAGAGGGTAAGCTAGAATTCCCACTTTTTGGTAAAATTGTAAAACACCCAAAGAAAATGAGAGAGAAAAGGTAGCAAATATAAAAGATTTCATAAAAGTTATACTGTATTTAATCACAATCTAATTTTTTATCATATGATCTAAGCAGATCTTAATACAACAGATTTACATAATAAATCATTTTATAATGAATTCTGAATGTAACTTTAAATAAATGTATTTAGTACAAACAAACTAAAAAAGAAGACCTACATTAAAAGAATTAGAAAAATAACTGAAATCACTTGTGAATGAAAATCATTTAATATTAGTCTAAGAATTTATTATATTATTTTTACAACTTGAAGTTTTAAAACTATTACACCATGAGATGGAATTTGTGCAGTATAACTAAAGAATTATAATTCAAAATTAATAATATTTCTCATAAATAAAATATTGAAATTAATAATAAACAACAAACCCAAATGAATAATTCCCTTTAAATGGATCAGCATCCCAAAGGTCTGTAACTGCAATTAAACCATGTATGTCACAATGAGTTTCAAAGTTCAATGTAATATATGACGCTATGCTTTCACGATTGAATAAAACTATTATAATAAAACAAATTAAGGTTAATTATCCTCCAGATACCATAATAATGATAACTGAAGTTTCTAGAAATATATACCTGCAACATAACCATCACTAAGTATACCAGTCCAAATTTCATAAGAGCCATCAACAAATTCAACGATTTCTACTGCTCGTCCAAGAGGATCTTGCTATTTATAATATTATATTAAGATAATTTGTAATGAAAAAAAAACATATACAATTAAAAAGACTAAATTACATTAATAGCTATTATTTTTTCATTTAATGCTATTGCCAATGTATCATTAGGTGGATTTCTGAGCTGTTAATATTCAAGACATTGTAAATTTCAGTATTTAAAATTATAAAATAAATTGCTGCATACAATAAATTATAAAATAAATTTTTTACATCAAATCCAAGTATTAAAGGAGCTTTCAAGGCAGCCCATAAAGAGAAATGACTTTTTGTTCATCAAAAGTAAGATCACCATTACCAATTTCAAGCATATCTGGATCATTCCAGCCTCCTGGGCCTGAAAAATTTGAAATATTTCGTTGTTGATCTAGAGTAAACATAATTGAATCCCAACTTGGATGAATATCAACAGTTGTTCTCCAACTATAAAATATCATTGTATTGAATTAAAAGATTAATATGAACTGCAACATTGCCTACAGTATTAGAGAGACAAAATAAATACCTATTGCCAATTTCATGTCCCCATATAAAAGGGTCAAATTCCCTAAATAATAGATGGTATGAAGGTTTAATTTTTATACAAACATCATAACTTTGTCATAGCAATGTTTTAGATTCGTTACCCCCAATTACATATACTATAATAAATTGATCTATTTGTAGCTATAAAAAGAATGTGATTATTTTGCATGTTATGTTATTTACTATTTATGTTATCAAAAACATATAATTTTACCAATGAGTGCATCTCGCATTTTCTATATAAAAAAAATAATTAATATTAATGAAAATAATTTGATGGCATATCAAATTATGGCATGCTTTACCGAATAGCGAATTATCGGACTAATATCAGAATTATTACAATTATCATATTTTAAATAATCAACTCCCCAAGCTGCGAATGTTTGTGCATCTAATTCCTCGAAACCTATAATAAATTACTATTAAATAAATAAAAAAAGGTCTAATTAAGAGTAAATATATATTCCTACCAAGTGATCCAGGGTTATTGACGCAGTCAAATGTTCCAGCATCACCATAAATTCCAAATAATAATCCTTTATTATGCACATATTCTGCAAGATCTTATAATAGAAATAATAATAATATCAATAACATTGTGATGAACAAAAAAATTTTTTTTTATAGGATGCAAACATAAATTGTGTTGATTACCTGTCATTCCATTGGGAAATCTTGAGCGCAGGATAATTTAATTAAATGAGATAACGCAATAATTTTATGCAAAAAGAATATATCATACTCACGCGTTTGGATTAGGAATGAGACTATTATTAATTTGACTTCTATTATGGTTTGACCAACCACAATCTATAGGAAATATAGTAAACATATGTTAAAATTGACACTATTTTTTAGGTAATATTCATCTAATTATCAAATTAAACATCTCACCAAGATTCAAGTAAGTATAGCCAGCATTGAGAAAACCATATTCAACCATGGCATCAGCAATGCCTTTTACTATGGTTTCATTAACAGTGCAACCAAACTTTAAATTTTTGAATATTGGTTTAGATATCTTGATAATGTGTTTGCTAATACATAATTATAAGATCAGAAAATATTTACATGATTATAACTATTCCATCCCATGGCTGGCGTTTTACCAAGGTCATTGTTCAGGCATGAAGTGCCCGTAGCGAAAATTATAATAAAAAGTGATATCAATATTCTCATTATAATAAACAACAGAAATTAATATATATATATGGCTTGCTACAAAAATAAAGAAAAATATATGGCTAAGAAACTCTATTAAAAGGGTATTTTACGTAAAAAAAGGAAATACTACTCAAAAAATTAAGTGTGAATTTAGAAAAGGGAATTTATATATTTTTAATTAATTATGCAACTAATGTGAGATATCTCTACGTACAAAAAAAAAAGAAAAAATAAAGATTTTTAAATTATTTGGAATTCTGTTTTATATACTAATCTTGATAACTCTGCAATTGATGCTACTTACGCCTTATCATCGACCGACAAAATGATTTGCGCTGATGGAGATCCACTAATTGTCTTATGTGATAACCCATGCTTTTTTCGAAGGAAGTCTATATTATAATCACATGATTTTCATCGGCCCGTGAAAATTATTTTCAAAAGCAAAAAAAAAATTATTATTAACTGATGAAGATATTTATTAATTTAAAACTGTCAATATTATTTTCATAGACTCCTGAAAATTATTTCTAAATGCAAAAAAAAAAAAAAAGGAAAAAGGAAAAAAAAGAAAAGAAAAAGAAAAAAAAAAAGAAAAAAATTATTAACTGATGAAGATATTTATTAATTTACAATTATTATGCTGAGAGAAGAAATTATTATATCGGATATATTTAAAATTGCCGCGAATCATAAATATCTGATTCTATTTAGCTCTCTAAAACCAAATTATACTTGTTTAATATAAACTCTATTCTAAAACTAACTTCTAACCTTAACCCATAACCCTAAAAAATTGAATGACAAATATACTAAAATAATAATTGTTAAGTGTTATATGATTTAATAAAAGTTAACATAAAAAACACGATTTACAGACTTTCAAGATCGTCACTCATATTTAATATCACGGAGTATATAGTTTATAGGGCGATGACGTACATCCACAAAATTTCATAACCGATTGGACAATGCATCAAATGCAACAACACATGCTACTATATTAGGTACCAACATACTAACTGTTTATGTAAACTTAATAAACAGTTTAAGCAACTATTTTGCTAGTTTGTATAGTTGCAAACATGTGGTCCCTTAAAACTTTTACATATGAAGATGCGATTGGATGGAACTTCCACAGTAAAAAGAGGCATTGACAAAAATTTGATTCTGTAATTTTATGAAAATTATATACCTATTACTCTAATTCTTCAAGAAATTGTATTTGTTTAAAAAAAATTTTTTTTGCCCCACTGCCTCTTTTTGCTGTGGGATTCCCATATTCAGCAACCTGGTTTGATGGCATATGATGAAAAGTTGATGGTGATGTTTTTAATTATATAAAAACGTGTGAACCATCCAGCATCGTAAATGACTATGGTCATTTCCAAATGACCAGGGTCATTTGGTCATTAGGTCATTTTGCATAGAGTTGACATCCTACCGATCACAAAAAAACTTGTATAATGTATGTTTTAAATATACTTATGTTCGCATCATTTCTCAATTCACGTCGATTATTAATTAACATGCCATTTGTAAATCCGAAATGATTTATATCATTTTACAATTGGTAATTTATTTATTCTCGAATTTTTTTTTAAAAAAAGTGAATACATTATTTTTTGTCTAGTGTTGTTTTTTTTAATCACTTCATACCTGATCTTATGATTCGATTAGAATGTCGTTTTACAACCGTTCTGGAAATGACCTAGTCATTTAGTCAAAATACAGATGACAATCATTCTAGTGTTTTGGGCGAAATTATTTTCCAAATCCGAAATATTTCGCCCGAAGAATTTTTTTTAATTTCGCCCTAAAAGTCCGAAACCCTCTGAAATTAGTTTCGCTCAATTTAGGGATGCATCGAAGACCGGTCCAGGACTGGTCCCGGACCGGGATTTATAAGGACCGTGGGACCATTAAAAGACCCGGTCGTAGATCATATGATGTTTGTTTAGTAAATAATTACGATAATTACGTCATTCTTGGCCAATAACAGTCGATCGAGATGTCACGCATATCAGGTGAATAAATTTTTTACTATGAAATTTGTGATCGACACTCATAATAAATTCGATTTGCATAGTAAATTGCAACGGTTAGCCATTTTCAATCATTGTTTTTAGGGGTTTCCTAAAAGGAAACTTCACTCACAGGATGTGTGAGTGTTCAGAAAGTTAAATATTATGCGATGAGTAAGCTTAAAACGAGATAAAAAAGTAATATTAAAAGAATATTGCTCACAAAGATAGCCTTTCGTTTCATATTCTATAACGCAGTACAATAGATCTTTAACATTTTGCTGATTTACGAAGGTATTTTTATGTAATATAAATATTCTTAGCAAGTTTACTCTGATTTTTAAAAGCTTTTTAACAAAAAAAGAACGAAGTACTAAAATGTTTTATTGTCAAGGGTGAACTATGTGTTGAATCAAAAAAAATATTATTACTATAGCCACTTATACTATGCGAACTTATAATTAGGCTCATTAGAAAATAGTTTAGCTATACTATACAAATAGTTAACAAACATGTATTACTGTATTTATTGAATTAATAAAAGGTCATAGTGTATAAATTTTGTTTTTTATTATTACTATACTGTATTTTTATTATTCACAATCATGTACACAACTTCATAAAATTAATCTTGTAATTATTCTAGTCAATACAAGAATACTGCTAATCAGGTTCATTGAAAAAAAATGGTATCAAGCTATTCAAAATAATTGCCCATCTTTGAAGAGGTCTCACATTACCTGGTAGTATTAGTTTTTCATATTCTTTATACCGTTTGATTTATTGAAGCTCTGGAAACCTGTTTGTTTTAAAAAATATTATATTTTGTAACTAAGACTTGGGAAGAAATTTATAAAAATATGATTTTATCAATTTGTGTAATTTATAAAAATCATATAATAAATAATTAGATAACATCTTGATCGACTAATAAAATTTTATGCATTAAGATTGATGTAATCATTTAAGAACTGTTATAAGACCAAAGAATTGGACTGAACTGAAACTGTAAATACTATGATAATGGTCCTCTTAGGGACTGGACCAGACCAGACTAATGCATCCTAGTCCAATTTGATTTGCAAATAATTTGCAAATTCAGGTTTCATCTAAAACACTAAATCATTAATCAAATGATTCAGTTATTTATAATGTATAATAATTTTTATTATATTGCATCTAGTTTTATGAATAACAAAAATAATCATAATCAATTTTGATTGGCTATAAGTATTAGATAATCAATTAACCAGAGTTAAATAACCTTCTTAAATTATTTGGACTATGAAATGACCAATGACTAGTTATCTGTTATTTGAATCATTTGGGTCATTTAAAATTCCAGGTTGAAGTTTAGTAATTCTAGTTAGTATAGCCTAAGCAATGTTTTGGTTAGTATTTGTTACTTAAAGAACATTTTTGATTTCATTAGTAAAAATTAATAAATTCTGGTAACCAACCAGAAATTTTGGGAACCTTTTATCTAATTTAAAAAAAAAAACCAAAAGCACTCTTTATTAGAAATGGGTACCATGCACATGAATACATATATACATGCATGCATACATGCATGTAGTCTAGACAATTTTATACTAATATGCCTATACAAAATTAGTTAAAATCTAAATATTATAAAAACTTTCTAACTTTTGATTCAGTAGGGTTTTTTGAAATTACAGAAAATTAGTATATGGGTGAGCCAATCAGACTGGTTAGATATAAAAATACTAATTCTAAAAAACTAAACTTTAATAAAATATGATATACAGTTAACTCTCTCTAATCCACACTATCGTGACTGCTTTTTTTTACTATGTAAAAATTTGGAAAAGTTCAGTTTTCAAAAAGTTATATATGTAGTGATTATAATCAATAAAAAATTTATAGGCTTAGTCAAGTTGATGTTCTAAACATGACTTAGTCGACTAAATCGACTAAAATTAATATTACTATAATATTTATTTATTTTTCTATGTACGGCAGTATTTGAGATATACTGCCTCTTAAATATTTTTCTTACCCGAATTTTGCCATATTTTATATAATTCTGAAACTACCCACTGATCATGCTCGTATTTTATGTTGAGTTATTGTCTACCTTTTGAAAATATCTGATTGTTTTTATATAATAGTACCTATTTATATTCATAGTCGACTAAGTCGACTTTTTAAAAGATCGATTAATATAGCTGACTAAGTCAGACTAAGTCGACTAATGACATATCGACTTGAAACACTAATATATGGCTTATCCGAACTTTATATTAAAATGTTTTAAGAAATTTTGTTTAGTTTAAAGAGAGTTTAATAATGTTCAGTTTAAAGAATTAGAGAGAAATGATTGTATATGTTTTCGATTCACTATAACAGGATTATATAGTATATAATAAGGGTATTTTACAACTATTTGGTTATCTATATATATGTAATTTTATTCTAAAATCTGTAACATACTAGTACTATAGGACCAGACATCCCTCATATAGGTCATAACTAGATTTTGACCAATTTTGATCTAATTTGCTAAAAATAACAAAATATATTTGTTTAAATAACCTAGTGATCAGAATTGAATAAACTTTTTTTTATTAGATTCTTACTAAGGCTTCATTTTTAAAAAAAAATTATTTAAATTAGATCACAGATGCTAAGATAATTGCCAAAAACTGTTTTTTTTTGCTTCTCAAATTTTAGAGTTTTTGCTAAAAAAATTAAATATAACCTCTGTACTAGATATCTGGGTCCTGGTACTATATTGACCTGCTATAATTCTTCATACTATATAACAAATAAGTATAGTACAAATAAACAGACTTAAAATAAGGATATTTTTGTATTATACTGTATAGATCTGATCAATAATTGTAGTAGCTTATGCTGAAATTGGTTTATGCTAAAAATTTAAATTATTTTATTATGAAATTATAAAATTTTAGAGGGCTTTTTCAGGGGTATTGTTTTATATAGTTTGGTTAGAGTTTAGGGTTAGGGTTATTAAAAAAAAGTATATGTAAATTTTAGTAGATATTATAGATTTAAATAGAGACCCCAGATCTCAGCATAAACTATTACTAGCATAAGCTGCCACAATAATTATACTAATCTAGTTTTCAAGATAATCAAAAATGTGATAATAGTTTATAATTATAATATAAGTCTACTATTTATATAAATTCTTATATAAACAAAGTAATACAATTTGTTCTTTACAACAATTTTGAATCATTTTTCAAAACATAAATCCAAGCTATAGTCATAGTTAAACAAAAAATAGCTATAATATTTTTTATTAACTACTTGATCTACTTAGTGAATTTTATTTTATCCTAAAACAAGATTTTTTCTATATTCATTAGGCTTAATTCTGTAATTAAAAATATCTTATTTGCATAATAAAAATAATTTGTAAAAACATACAAAACAATTGTGACAAATGATAATTTTTATTAGAAGAGTAAAGTTATTTATAAATTAAAGCTTTTTTATATACTTGAATCTTGTTTTTAATATTACTAATAACAGTATAAATTATTTACTATAACATAGTATTTGGTCATCTCATTTGTTCTAGCTGAAAAAAGCTAAAAATTAATATTGTCTATATATAAAAATATTTAAATTTTAATAACTTATCAATAAATTTTTTATGTCAAATAATATAGGCCTTGGGCTATCTTTTGATATATTTTTTACTATTCTTTTATAAGCAATTTGTTAAGTAATAAATTTTTTAAAAATTTTAATTTTTAAAAAAAAAATTAAATTTTTTTTTAAAAAAAATGGATTTTAAGCATTTTCGCAAGCTATATGCAGTGTAACAAGTTTGTACTATGCAAGTGCATAGCTATGCATATCCTGAATATACAGGTAAAATTTGAGTTTAATTAGATCAGTGTTTAAATATAAATTTTTAAAGTTTTTTAAAATTTTATAACCGAATGACTATGTTGTACAAAAATTGTAAAAATTACTATAGTAATTTTTGTGCAACTTTTGTACAATATAGTAATTCGGTTATAAAATTTTAAAAAACTTTAAACTTTATATTTTAACAACCACTGATCCAATTAAGCTCAAATTTTAACTGTATATTCAGGATATGCATAGCTATGCACTTGCATAGTACAAACTTGTTATACTGCATATAGCTTGCGAAAATGCTTAAAATCCATTTTTTTAAAAAAAAATTTAATTTTTTTTTTAAAAATTAAAATTTCAAAAAATTTATTACTTAACAAATTGCTTTTAAAAGAATAGTAAAATATATATCAAAAGATAGCCCAAGGCCTATATTATTTGACATAAAAAAATTTATTGATAAGTTATTAAAATTTAAAAATTTTTATATATAGACAATATTAATTTTTAGCTTTTTTCGGCCAGAACAAACGAGATGACCAATATATATATATGTGTTAATTCTTTTAAAAATATAATAGAGCATACTAATTATGTATATATATATATATTTCAATATTTTTGATTTAATATATCAATATATATTAAACATAAATAAAAAATTACACATTTGCTAGTAAATTTCTTTATAATTCATAATATATTATTTGAAACAGTTAAAAATCATTTAAATACAACTGATTAAATTTTAATAAAGCTGCATTAGCATAACTTGGTGATATATTTTAATTGTCCGGAGTGTAGCGGAGAACTTATATTTTGTGCAAGTGCATGATTTATGTCATATAATCTAGTGCATATACTAGAGCTCAGATGTCCATCTGTCTGTCTGCTAATTGCCAAATATAATTGGTCATTAATGTGCATATAAAAAAAAGATAAACATATAAATTATATATTTATTTAATAATATTAATTTAAAATTTTAGCTCTGGACATTAACAGTTCCTGTTTTTCTAGTATTAGAAAAATGATAAAGACTTTTAATGATTTTAAGAATTATAATTGGGTTAATAATTTTGAACTTGTTGGGATTAGAGATGGGCAAAATACAAAATTTTTATTTTAGCATGCACATGTGCATGCATTTTTTGTATACATGCATACATGATTTGGCCAAAATTATGATATAGTTTCTTAATACTGGCCAGAATTAATTGCATGTTTTTGTATACTATATATGCATTGCCCATTTCTAGTTGGGATCATTGATAGTAAAATTATTAAATATGAATTAGTGAATCAAACTTTACTTATGTATATTTTTAAACTGTTTTGCTATATATTATGCATGTGTGTGTATATACATATAGCATATCATGCATATGCATAGTACAGAAAAATAATATTTTATCTATTTCTATTTTTTATAAATATATTTGTTATACTTGTATTATTTATAATATAGTGGTAATATATTTTCAAAAATAAGCTATTTCTAAGTTTTTTTTAAAAATTTTAAAAAATTCTATTAGCAGTTGCTATATATAAATGTTAAATTTTACTAAGTAAACCTTAAAAATTCCATTAAGTAAATTTGTTTAGAACAATAAAATACACTTACAACAAAAATTTCTTATTATTTAAACACTTTTTATTAGTATATTTTTTAATTTTTCAAAACTTCAACAATTCAAAAATAAGTTATCTCTACATTTTTTGTATAATTTTTTTCCAAAAAAGATAGCTTATTTTTAGAAATATATAGTAATATAAGGTGAAAAGATATAATTTGCAAATTTTGATATCTTATAACCTAATAATTAATAAAAATAAATAATTTTTATACTATTTGATTCATCTTGATGAGATGAATTAATAGTACCAAGCTTATCTAATTCTGATTACTGGGTCACAAAATATTTTTGATTATTTGCTATATTTATACTTTGTCAAAATTCCTTTTAAGAATCATTTTTGTGCAATATATAATCAATAATATTTTGTAATTTAGTAATTAGAATCAGATAAACTTTATATTATTTGATTTATTTCATTAAAATAAATTAAAATAATATAAAAATTATTTAATTCTAACTACTTAATTACAGAAAATACTATCATTTTACCAAATTACCTCTACTTTACTAAAATTTAAGCTTTCAGATACAATGTATACTCCATTTAATATTATTTTAAAAAAGAAGTTATATTACTAATATTATATAAAATAATTCTTAATTATATATAAAAAATAACAAAATTTTTTAATATTAGTTTTTATATTAGCTATATTAACTTGGCTAAATTACTTTTTTCTACCTTATAGTCTATAATATATAGGGATGGTAAAGTCAGTCCAGGTCCGGTCTTAGTCCTAGGACTTGTAAGTCCTATCACACAGATCTAAGGACCAGGTCCTCATATAATAAGTCCTAGAAATTAAATCCAACCAATGTTAATTCAGGATTAAGTTCTTGGACTTAGTCCTAATACTTTTTAACAAATTAAAATTCTTTGTTTTATTGTAAATACTAATTGATTGAAAAGCATTTTATTATATAGCATATACTAATATTCTAAAGAAAATTATTATAGCACAGCATTATAACTTGTATTATGGTAGTTTTATCAACATAGTATAATATTGCAATATATTACAATATCAGTAGCATCTTTATTCTAATTATGATCTTTAGAGATTTGATTAGTTGGANTCCTAGAAATTAAATCCAACCAATGTTAATTCAGGATTAAGTTCTTGTACTTAGTTCTAATACTTTTTTACAAATTAAAATTCTTTGTTTTATTGTAAATACTTATTGATTGAAAAGCATTTTATTATATAGTATATACTAATATTCTAAAGAAAATTATTATAGCACAGCATTATAACTTGTATTATTGTAGTTTTATCAATATAGTATAATATTGCAATATATTACAATATCAGTAGCATCTTTATTCTAATTATGATCTTTAGAGATTTGATTAGTTGGATTTAGAACTTAGTATTTACTAATACAGTATATATTACTAATTTAAGAAATTCTATTAGCAATAAAATATTATTGAAATAACAAATTTTTGCAACAGATAGAATAGCATGTCAGGTAAATCATATCTAAACTAATCTATAGTATATATAGATCTAGCGTGCTTGTCAATAGCTTAAAATGGATTGAATTTACTGTTTTATTACTATATCTTTTTAAGTTCTAATATATTTTATATTAGGATCTATTGTGGACCTATGAACCTAGGTCCTAAAATTGGGACCTAGTCTTTTAAAGACCAGGTCCCAAAATCAGGTCCTTGAGTCCGGTCCTAAGGACTTTACCATCCCTAATAATATATGGGCTAGGTGCTGCAAAAAGGGACCAAATTGAAAATTTTCAAAATATATTTTTTTTACATAAATCAATTTAAAATAAGATTAGGATCATTTTTTACTTGAAACACAAAAGTAGTTGTATTAATAAAATTTTGCTATATTGTCCTTTTAAGTTTGCACTTTCTTATAATTATTATAAGAATTTTGATAAATTTAGCAGGTTGCGATATCACAGGTTAATATTTAAAAAAAATTAAAATGGTTATTAGTTAGGGTTAGGGTCCGAACAAGTATTAATATAGAGGGTGCGAATATATATACAAAATTATGTGCTAAAAACTTTAATTAGAAGCCCAAGACTAGGTTACTTAATGAAATTTCAAATTATTTAAACTTTCAATTTTTTTTGTAATTTTTTCTAATTTTTCGTTCATTTTGTTATACAAAATCCTGTGATCTAATTGGCCTATCATATTAACCTGCAATATAGCAACCTGCGATATTTAACAACCTCCTATTATAAAACTTACAACATAAAAATTGATTTTCTGAAGCTCTTTTGTTTTGTCAAATTGGTCCCTTTTTGCAGCACCAGCCCATATATTCTTTGTTAGCTTGTATATCATGTTTGTAGTAATATGTTTGTGCAATATATTGCATTTTGTATACAATATATATATATAATATTATTATTTAATTTGATTAGATAATCTACTCTATATATAGGGTAAGTAAAAGTTTCTTGACTTTAAGCTTAAATTTCTTAACAACTATTTTAATAAATTTAATAATTTTTTTGTTTTAATTCTATATAATTTCAAGATTAAAATAAAAAATTTTTAGCAAATTTGATTCAATAGTTGTTAAGATATTTAATTTAAAAATTAAAAAAATTTTACTAAAATTGATTTGTCCCTTTTCTACTGACTCACTCCTATATGAGTTCATATTATTTCACTAACAATCACTTCACTGACATAATATTTCACTGACAAATACTCACCAACAAGATCATTTTACTGAGAGTTTGTTTTATCAAAGTTTATTTACTGACAAGTTTTTTTTTCAAAAAGCACTCTAACTTTAGCCTAATTTTACTAATTCTACTCTGACTAGAATTACTTTGTCAGTAAAATGAGCTTTTATAAAATAAACTGTTAGTAAAATGAACTTGTCAGTGAATAATTGTTGGTGAAATGTTATGTCAGTAAAGTGATTGCCAATTAATTGATTGCCACCTTCATATGATATACTCTGTACCAAAAATAAATACTTTTATTTTTTTATTTTTTTTTTTCTTCGATATGCATTGCTATGCTCTGTTTACTTAGACAACTGCATACCAAGCCCAACCCCAAGCTACCAGTATGAATTTTTACCTCTATCTTGACTTTCTGTATAACATTAACTTACTGGGATAACTCTGTTAGGACCCCTATAAGAGTCAACATTTTCCAAGAATCTAAGACCCCAAGAATAGCATATTTGCATCTGGCCCCAGAAAGCCAGCAACTGCAGCAAGGAGATTTCACCCAACAGTCATCTTTTTGGTAGTACCTTGTCCTATGCAGGTATCCTCAGTAATAACGCATTTACCAAAGCTTATACTTGTGATCAGAATAGTTACTATATTTGTTAAGTCTGTCCATTAACATCCTGGATCCCTAATAATAAATATCTTTTATTAATAATTAATATATTTTAAATTTATATAAAAATTTAAAATTTTGTATAGTAAGAATCATATTTTTACAATGCTAATTTGTAAAAAAAATAATAGTAATAAAAAATGGAAATAATAATTTAACACCTAGTGTATTAACACAAGTATTTTATAACATGTAAATCAAAATAATTTTGTCAATAAACAAAAAAAATAAATAAATATTTACTAATATTAGAGTTAGAGTTAAGAATAGAACATATTTTATATAAGAAATTTTTTATTAGAGCTTCAAAAAGATAATTTTATAAACAAAATTTTAAGATATCATTAATTTTTGTTTGTTTTGTTATACAAAAAAATATATGTATATAATTTACAAAGTGCATATAATTCAATATTTTGATTGGTTTTTATATTTGTTGTATATAACTAAGTGTTAATTAGAGTTGTAAATTTATAATAATTTATAAAATTTGGCAGTAAGTTATAATAAATCATTAGTAAGTTACCTTTAAGCAACGTACTGATATTTTACTACCAAATTTTATAAATTACTATAATTTTACAATACTAGTGTTAATACACCTAGTGTCCAAATAGAAATTGGCATAAAAATTTTTTAAATTTTTATTTTTTTTATTAATTAACTTATTTCTTAAAAATAATTATTTATAAAGAATTTTTTTAAAATTATCTAATTATAAAAATAATTTTTATATTAATAATAGTAAATTATATTGTAAGTATATAATAAATTATTTAAAAAAAAATCAATAATAGATAATTTTTAAAGTCTAAAACTTAATGGATAGGATTTAGATCTAAAAACTACAGGTAGTACAGTTAGAAGAATAGGTTAAAAATCTAGAAAATATATATAAATAATTTTTATATACCAAAATCTAATCAATACTATATAGTATAGTTTAGCAAAAATTTTTTTAATATTAATAATAAACTTTTTTAAAAAAATTCTTTTTAACTACTATTTTTTTTGCTTCAAACATACTATGTGTAGTACACTATAAATACTAAATTTTTTTAAAAATTTTTAATAGAATTAGTAAATTTAAATTTAAATATAAAAAATATTTATAGCTTACTACTAGATTACTACTAGCTTACTATATTAAAAGTTTTATTATTAGTTATATTGTAAAAAATATTATTTCTACTGTAAAGGTTTGTAAGCTATTAGTTAAAATTTATTACAATTTCAGTATTTATATAGGTTCTTCAGTTTTTAATTATAATTTTAAAAAAAAATTTATTAAATAAATTTTGGTTAAATTTGTTAAAAACAAACTTTTAATCTAATTTATGAAATTTATCAACATTTAGACTAATATATTAAAAGTAATACAGTATAAGTTTAAAAATTTAAAAATCAAATATAGTTTTTAATATAAAATTTTATAAGTAAAATTTACTAGTAAAATAGCTAAAAATTGCCAAGTTTCAAAAGGTCTCTAAAAAATTTAAAAAACTATTTAAAGTTTTGATTTTTTTTTTTTTTTTTTTTACATAATGTGATTTACCAAAAGTATATTGCAAAAATATTTTAATAGATTTTTTATTATTAAAATTAGTTAATAATTAGCCTTAAATAGTGTCACTATTGAGTACAAAATACTACTAGTAGTACATCTAAATCCTATCCACTAATAATGAAATATTAAATAAATTAGAAATAGAAAGTTTTTCTAAGTTTTAGCCAATTTAAACCACTATATCTAAAACCAAAAAATTAATATTAATCTTATTAAATTATAGTTAATTTTTTCTAAGTGCATATCTTCTTAAGTGCAGATTCACTTAGTATATATAAAATGGTCTAGTTTAAGCTAAAACATATAATATAAATGCAGATTTTATATTTTCTAATACAGAATATTTTTAATTGATAATCTGCTAGTTAATTAGAGATTATTCTTAGTATAATATAATTCAAATTACAGTATATATAAAAATCATATGGGTTTTTGTCTTAAAAATAACCCTATGGTACTAGAAAATTTTTTGAGTAAATAGTAAATAAAGATTGTATAACCAAAACAACCCAAACTTGATTTTTTTTCTAGTTTTAAATATGATCTTTACAAAACTATTTGTGATTGGATAAAAAAATAAAATTGTCTAACAATGTCTCATACAAAATTGATAGTAAAATATTTATTTACAATATTGATTATTTCTATTTTATTTTTAGATATTCAAAAAATATTTTATCAAATTTCTGGACTTTCTATAGCTCATTTTATTATTAAGTTAACCAGTTATAAAATTTGTACAAAATAAACTTAATAGTTTATAAATTAAGATTAACAAAAATTCTAATTTTAGTTTGAAAAACCTCAGAACTCTATTTTTAAAACAAAGGCCCATATATAGATAATTGCTATATGCACACATTTAAAACTTTTTTGTACTAAGTTAATGATTCATGTCAATTAATTGAAAGCTGTAGAGCTTACTAAATGCATCTAATAGTAGTTAAGATTATTCAAATTGACCTAGTAGATAGTAAGATATTACTGTCAGTACCACCCAAAACCAACAACTTTTTATATAAAGGTGCCAATTTTTTAGCTCCAGTGTAACATGATTGACCAATAAAAATGCAAAAAAAATTAATATAAATTTAAATTTTATTAATAATTTTAAAATTTTGTTAATAAATTTAAATTTCGTTATGTTTTTTTATATATAAGTACCAAATTTTAATCTATATATAACTTTAAATTAATATAAACTTCTTAAAATAAGAGATACTAAAAATTTTATTTGTAGATTTGATATTTTAATTAAAAATTTCATAGTTAAAAGTTGATAGCATTTCATGGTAGCAACTGTATTAAAAAATAATTGGCTAACTATATAAAATCCTTATATAAACAAATATTGCTAACTTATAGTTACCCAATCATTTTTCAATAATATCTTACTATCTACTAGACCAATTTGAATGATCTAGCTACCTTAGATACATCTCAATAAGCTCTACTTTTAATTAGATAGCAAAACTCATTAACTTAGTACAAAAAAAATTATAGATATGTACATATGGTCTTTTGCCTATATACTTTTTATATGTAATTTGTATTGTTACACTATGAATGATCTCTAATTAACTAGTAGATTATCAATTAAGTTATATATACAGTATACAGTACCAGACAGTAAAACACATTTATTAATAAAACTTTAAAGTGTTATAACTTTTTAAAACAAGCTAAATCAAAAACTTTCTAACAAATTGATAAATTTTTAGATAAACTAAATTTCTGTTAGAAATTTTTTTTCTACTCTTTTTTTGAAAAAATTATAAGGGATTAAAGTTTATATGAGTTCAAAAAATTGATAATTAAGGGTAGGATGTCAACATTTCCAAATTCATATAAAATAGAATGTAGATCAACTTTGTGTAACAATAACATATAATATCATGTAAACATCACATGATTCGACCAATCAGGATTAGCAATTCTTTGTACTACCCAGGAAAAACATATACTGTAGTGACCTCGAACTTGAAGATTTTAATTATATGTGAAGTTAATTTTTTTTAAAGCAATACATATTGTGCAACTTTACTATTAGAAACAAACTGAATTAAACTATATATTACATAAATTTGATACCAATTAGTTAAGATGTTAAAAAGTTTTATTAGAAGTATTTTTTATTTACTAAATAAAAATTTAATATATATGTAGATCATATGAAAAATGATCTATGTACACTCTACCCTTAATAGGGGATGGCTAAAACCAGGTGCGTTTATATGTTTTTGATTATTTAATTAAAATTAGGGTAAGGGTTAGTTAGGGGGTTAGGGTTAGAGCTTGACTTATAAGTAAAATTGTCTTCCCGACATTTTTTATTAATGCTCCTAGACAGGTTTAGACACTCGTTTTTTGTATTTTTGGCGTTTTTCACTTTTTTCTTTGTTTTTGTCTCGTCGGGCTGATCCGTAAAGATCAAATTTTACGATTTGATTGGCTTTATATCATGTGAACACACCTGGCTTTAGACGACCCCTCTAAATATAGAAAAAAGAAAATATATATAGATTTTTAACCAATCAAAATTAATTACACAAAATTAGCCAATCAGAACTGATTATACAAGCACCAAAATTGGCACTTATATGTATAGATTGGATGTCTTTTACTGTCCTGTAATGTATAAATATTTTTTTCTAATTGCATTTTTAATATATTAACTATAGGTGCAGAAATATAATACAAATTGGATATAATTGATATTTGCTATGACAACCGTGACAGATCATAATGAAATCCAGATTAAATTGAAATGATAGTATAAAATCTCGAAAACTAATTTTTTTGTGGTGTATTTTTTAGGGTTAGGGGTTTAGGATTAGGGTTAGTTTTAAAAAAAATTATAATACACAAGTATTAATAGGTTTTAGAAGGCTAGCAGGTTAAGTATAGAATATAGATTTCATTTTAAATTATGATCTGTGACAATAACTAATAACATTTGATATGTGTCATAGAGTGGGGCATGGAGCTTGTGGGCATGCTTAGGAGCATGCTCTTTGACCAAAAGGCATGTCCGTATCATGTGTAACATATTATTGGCTCATTTATGCTTATTCAATTGAAAATATCACTGTCGTTATCTTTGTGAACGTATTAGGTGGAAGTACCTGTACGATACGTCAGTCACTGTATTGCCAAGCGAGTGAAGTTCATTAGTAAAACCCCACGAATACACGGAATACTGGGAGCGGCTAGACACCATTGTTATTTTCATTCTATATACATATTTATCTGTACTATTTGAGCCATGTTGTGGAAGGCGAAACTTTGTTCTGAATAGAACGGGCCAAATATTGTCTACACTAGTGATACGGGCCGATGCCAAATTCTCGGGCCGACCCGGCTGCGGAAATTAATCGGCCCGGTCGACCGGGCCGATCATATTGTTAAAAAACTTTCAGTCAAACAAGAATGCAAAATAGTCTTATAATTTGATCTTCTCAAATAGTCAGAATTACATCGATACTTGTGCAAGATTTCAATTGCTAAAAAATTACACGCATTTAGTTAGTCGGTATAATGATCAGCACATTATAAGCACACATACATATAATGTTACATAAATTACAAATAGTAGGAAGAGTGTATGTGATGCATAAATATAGTGGATCTACTATATGCGAATAGAAAGTGGTTATAAGAGGGCCCGATGGGTCCTCTTATGGCCAGTGATCTACCGGGTTATTTTCTCATAGATGGAAATAAAAGTGATAAGTATGACAGTGGTTTACTAACTTATAATCGATAATCAGTGCTTTAATTAGCGAGCAATTAGAACTCCTAATTGGCTAGTTGAATTTATAAATATCGACTAGAAATGTTACTATTCGATTTTGGTTGGATAGATAGTTATCGACTGCAAGCACTAACTTGAGAATGTTCTACGCGTGATTTAACTAATAATTATAAGTTATACAATGAAATTCTATCAGACGAAAAAAATTTAACTATATACCGGCCGGGCTGACCTGCAGGAATGTGGGTCAAGGGCCGACCCGCCCTCCCGCCCGGCTGATGGGCCGAGGTCAGCCCGTATCACTAGTCTACACTGATTTAGTAGCATTAAAAGTGGAGTATTAGTATTGTTTATTTTCTGCGTAGGTGTGAATAAGAGCAAATTCCCCTAGCAGATTAAAATCCAGTAGATAATTCCTCTGAAGTGCAAAATAGATGGTTATTCTTCATTTAATATGATATCATTATGGAATTTTGAATATAAAATAATTTTCTTTAATTCAATTGGAAGGAGCTGCTTAAACGGGATAGTAAACAATCAATTAATGAGTGAGATTAGAATAGGGATTAGATATGACTATTCAACATTATTACTCCTTTGGGACTTCTCAAGCGTCTTTTTTTTTTTTTTTTTAGCACATAATATTTATTAGCGTTCGATTCGTGGCTTCTCCATGGGTGTAATATTTGTATATTAATTCAATACAGATAAGAAATTAATTGAATAGAAGTTTGTTAGTCTTAGGACATTCTCAGGCATTTTCTTGGTTACAAGTTACAAGTTTCCAGTGATCAGATAAATATAATCATTACCAAATATTGGGTTTTACAAATTTGATGTTTACTTGCCATTGTTGTATTTATTTTTGGATGGGTTTGAGTAATTAAGTTTGTGATTATTAGTTAATTGAAGCGACTTATACATAATTTATAAGTGGTTATTCTAAGATAGTTATGCCCAATAGCCTTGTGACATGCCCCAAAAGCACCCATATAACTCAGTCACTCGAACCCTAGTTACATTGCCACTTAATTTAACTATTCTTTTTATTTGACTTTGGCTTGTCAAGACGCAGAATAAAATCAAACGTATCTAGTGTCACATGACTGTATTCTATTTCCGTCGATTTCATTATCGATCAAAGATCCATATTTGGCAGATATTTCGGAGTTACATATACGTAAATGAATCCTTTTTTGTATAATAAATGCCCTATTAATGAAAGTAAACTGGAAACTTCCAATTTAAAAATTTCCATTTGGAAATTCTATTTTATGTCCATGGGTGACCCATGCGGAGTTCTATTGAACATAGACACAGATATATATTCGTTAATTTGAATATTGTAATTAGAATAATATCGCATATCTATAATAACAGAAGTTGAATTTTTGCAATCATTTAAACAGTTCTTTCTGCTCAGTTGAGCATGTGGTAAAAAATGTTGTGAATGCGTCAATAGTCAAGTAAATTTACGTCTATTAATTAAAGAAAAATTCATTAAAAAAAATCATTATTGCATACAGCGCCGACTTCTCATGACTCATAAAATTTATGATTAAATTATATTTTTGTCATTTATTTTAAGATATGACCTAAAATAGCCAAAACTCAGCATGTGCTTATTTCATTCGCCTAATTAGGGACGACACTACTTATATTGTATTTATGTTATTAGTGGTGAATGATGAGACACGAAAACAAGGAGAAAGAGCACAATTGTCTTTAATGAATATCCATAAAAATAAATATGAGACAATATCAATATGTTTCTTTATTTTACTTCCGTAATCATTTATTCTATAATAATTATATATTATTTATACAAGGGGTACTTTGTTTGATTAAATAGTAATTTCATTTACAAAGTAATAATTATCATGAACTTATTATAGTTATTATTGAAGATTAATTATGTATTTCTTGTATATTCTGGATTACTAAACCTAATTATGACAAACGTAAACAAATAATAATTTATGAAATGAGTAGTGTCAAAAAAAAAAAAAAAGATTTTGTGCTTTCAAGTTTATTATTTATTATTTACTGAGCTTTGATCAGTGACATATTTGATGCATAATTAAATTTACTTACATATTGAATATGTCTTTATGTCTTTGATCGGAGCAAAGTATAAAGTCTCACTTTTTCTTGGTGTCACTCAAATAACAATTACACTAGAATTTGATATCCAGTTTATTTTTTTATATAAATAAATTTCATTGAATGGTTAATTTAAAAAAGATAGAAAACTTTATTTATCACCTTCTTTAATAGTGATTAAAGTTAATTAAATTTCATTCAACACTAGTTCACAAAGATATCATTGATGTATGTATGATCATTTATTTTCCGCATATCCTGGAAAGAATTAATGCTACATGTAATAAATGTCATCAATAAGGAGATTTAACGGTTTCGTTTTTTTAAAAGAAATTATTTAAGATTTCACATTGTAAGTCTAATCTCATTACATATAACCGATAAAACTTGAATAACACATATTTATATAGCATTCTACTTGTTTAACATATTGTTTTTATTACAATAAATATTAGGTAAACCATTTGATTTTCATGCTTTGTATTATACGTATATGCCATATAATATTTATTAGTGGCATATCATGTAGATATACTACAGTCGTAAATAATAAACGTACAGAAGTATGTGAAAATGTACAATATTTCGATAGACTTGCATCTTGTATGAAAAACGAAACTAGAATCTCTCAAAATTAAGTGGCTCGCAAAATCAGTTTGGTCTTTTCATTATTATTTGTCGTACCAGTCGCTGATAGCATCATCCAAAAAACAGAACCATCCAGGACAACTATCACTTTTGCAGTGACATAAGATTCACTAGTTCCAATTATTGGTTCTTTTCGAGTTGTATGTTGTAGGTTTTTTTTTTAAATAGTGATTATTATTTATTATTCTAATATAGCAGTATATATAAAGTAAAGAGATGGCTGATTCAAAAACAAACAATCATGTACTGTACTATCACATAAGGATTTTTCAATGAGCTTATTATGTACATCCGTACTTGTGATACCATGTGAAACAAAAAAAAAGATCGCATTGTATTCATTATCGTATTGTCGTCGACACAAATTTTGTGCTACGTACCTTGTAAGCATTGGACCCTTAACTTCATGTAACATAAACGAAAATTAATCTGATTCAAGGTTAAGGTAGAACCTTAAGGGTTGTTTTAAATCATAATTTGGAGATATTAATGTATCCGTGTACATAGTGCACAAATAGGAATTGCATTTAATCGTTACATCCAGACTTAAAAATTAATAACTAGGATTAGGCAATATGCATGAATTCGGTTTCGTGAGTTACTACTATAGATATGCCCCGCGAAAGATTGATATCAGAATTAATCATGTACGAAATAAATTTTAATAACAGGCATCTTAGTGACCAATTATTTATCAAGCTCAAATATTTTTGATAAAAATTAGTAATTTTGTTGATAAAAAAAAACCAAAATAATAAGTTATCATTAAAACAGTAACTCCACACTTTCTGCTTATGCGCTTTATGAGTCAATCTCGCATTTATGTGAAGTCATTAAGCGTAATATATGCTAGGTTTATCGCGCGATAGGCACATATCTAGTGTGAACAGAGGTAATGTGTTACATATTCGTATCCGAGTATTATTATAATTATTTTCGAAATTATTATTAAATCCGTATATTAACTTGAGCCTGTGATTTGTTCACGGACCTTTTCGCAAAATATTAAATGAACTCGCAAATTTCCATAATTATCGATAAAGGATTTTATCGGTCAGAAATCCTATAGGTACTCAAATATTTTATTATTAAATTATGAAGAGATTTATTGCAAATCCAAAGATTATAAATTTGTGAAAAAATTTATTTACAAATAGAAATCAATATGAATTAAATTTTATGCATAATAGTTTTAAAAAAAAAACCATAAAATAGTCATAAATCAACTATATATTTCAATGTTTTAATTCGTTCGCCATATATAAAATTCTATTTTTAATACTAGACCAATAAATTTTCTCGTGAGCATTTTATTTTTAGAGAATGCTTATTTTGGTATTATTTTTATCGTAAAACTGATTTTTTTTTAAATATCCATCAATTCTGAAACTCAAATACAAAAGTCGGCTTATATATTAAACTATAAGGGGTTTCATAATTAAATCAGAGAATCTAATTTCATTTTTCCGATTTACTGTATAAGCCGACAAAGTAAAAATACTATTTAAAAAATTCCTATTTGTTTTCAAAATACGTCACCTATTTGTTAATTATGAAACCCCCTATAGTAAGAACCAATTATGAATGAGTAGGATCGAATGAACCCTATTCAACCATATGGAAACGTGTGTAACTTTAACTCAATTCAACAACTTTATTTGTTTTGTAATCTACTTTAATCAGATTGGCTGTTAAAAACATGTTTCTGATACGTAATCTTTAAATCAATTAATGTAATTCTTTTATATTTGATTACAATTACGTAAACCATGTTTTAATCTCTTCGGCAGAATCATTTTGCCACTTTATGACTAAATGTTTTGTGATAATTATTTTTCTTTCCCTTGTATTCCAAAAATTATATTATTTTTATTTTTTAGTCATGATCGATTTGCATACATATAATTTTCAATAATTGCATTCCTTACCGAATATTTTATTTAATGTCACGGATGATAAGATGGCAACTTATAGTATAGTTTGACATCATTTTGAATTACTTAATCCGAAGAGATCAATCAAAAATTGTCGTGTCTATATTGATCAATGTATACAAATAATTTATTGTTTGTCCCAATTATATTTGATAGCAAATCGTTAAATCCGCACTACCGTTCTAACGTAGCAACACTGAAAAATTACTTATAAAGCAGTGAAATTTCAGAATTAATGACTGGGGATTTTGGTTTTTTTTTTTTTGATCAAAATAAACGATCTATTTATTTAGTAATAAAAGATATATAAATCCCATTTTATATTATCTAAAATTTATAAATTTTATAAAGTAGAACTTCTATATCAGTTTCTACGTTAAGAATTAGATCATAATAAGAATATTAGATCTCCCACTTATTTTCAAATTAAATTAATCCTGAAACCTTCAGTACAAGTGTCCGAGTGCATCCTGTTAAAGAAAAAAAAAACCTCCTAGTGAATTTAACTCGGTTTTATCACTATTCAAAAAAATGGATGCCGACTTTATTAAGGCTATAATTGAGGGTGTAGCATTTACTACAACCCAGAATACAGACATACCTCACCAAGCGCCATCTTTCGTTGAGGTGTTATTTTTTGGATATTCGCCTCCAAATTGATGTCTATTGACGTCAAATTGGCTTATATCTTACCAAGTTTAAACGACAGTCGGTTCGTTTATTGGCAAAATCCATGTCCTAGACAAGCACCATCATTCGTTGAAGTGTTATTCTATGGATCTTCGTCACTAATTGACGTCAGTTGACTTCAAATTGGCTTATATCGTATTAAATTTAATTGATGACTGTTCGTCTTTTGGCAAAATCAATATTGTTGTTCATTAGTTCGTGTGAAATAATTGTTTACTTTCACCTCATGTTATTTCTAATTTTATTTTGGATTCGTTTCGTCTATTCCTTCTTTAAACAAAAGTATTGTGATTCTTTGTGGGATTTTTATCGAGTTAACATTAGGGCTGTTAGTAGGAGGATTCGTCTTTTTGGTGATTCACTTATTTAATAAGAGAAAACAAGAATTTAAAAAAAATTATTTTGAAATACTGTAATTAAATTAAGCTTAAGTTTTATAACATCAATAACTAAATATGTACATAAACCTATGTTTTTGCTAAATATATTTATATTATATCTCTTATATATGAGCATATTATTATTATGATCTAAATTAGTATTTAATAAATACATTATAGGATTTTATAATCATGGCGATTTATCCGTAAATCACTGGGGTGTGCGGTACAATGTACAACAAAACTATGTGTGGTATATATAAAAATCAATTATAACAGATTTTCTGTGATGTATCAATTGATCGAATTTATTACTGTACATAAATAAAAAGTGTCTTATAGTTGAAATTAATTTTGTTTTTTTAGATGGTTTTTGCGTTGGTGGATGTCTCTTCGTTGGTGGATGCCTCTTCGTTGGTGGATTCCTTTTCGTTGGTGGATGCCTTTTCGTTGATGGATGCCTCTTTATTTATTTTATTGATGTTTTTTAAATCTTGCATTTTTTAATTGAAATCGATGCTTGTATGAAACACACATGTTTTTTCGTTTAATTAGATGTACAACTTTAACGGCACAAAATCCCAAAGCGAAATTTCAGGAATATTAATGACAAGAACCTACAAATCGAACTACAGAGCGAAATTTTCATTTGACCATCAAACTTACCAGTTTATTTAAAACATTCGTCCGACTACCCAAATAAAAGTGCAATTAAAGTATTTTTCGAAAAAAAACTACTTCTGTATATGTAATGAAAAAAAGACTATGGGATCATTGTCGATCAAAACACTCAAAATTGCCAAATTTGGGTTTAGTTCTGGTCAGATTCGCAGATAATTCGGTCTGGGGGATGAGTTTTAAAACTCATCCCCCAGGCCGAATTATCTGCGAATCTGACCAGAATTAAACCCAAATTTGGCAATTTTGTGTTTTTGATCGTAGTCATAAGGAGAGTGAGTCGAACTTTTTGAAAGAAAAAAAAAAGCTAGCTGTGCATCTAAAACATTGCGACCCATTTAATATATAAAATGCATCGATTATTTAATTAAGGCACAACTATAGTTGGTGGTAGAATTACCGAATTACGGCATTACGGCAACCTTTTCTCTGGTAGAATTAATTCTACCATTAGTGTTTAATTGCCGTAAATATTAGTGCCGTAATGCCGTAATGCCGTAATCAGTGTTATAAATTCAAAAAGTTTTTATTGCCGCAAATGCAAAAAAAATATGCACAAAGAAAAATTTATGCGTGTGTTATATATACAGGGAACACTGATATATGCGCAAATTTAAATCTATGTTCGCTGCGCCTACTGCGCCGATCCAATTTACATCACTGGCCGTATGCCATAATGCCGTAATAATTATTAACTTAATATTGTAATAATGCGATACCTTAATATTATATTATATGTTATTAATAAGTAGTTGTGCAATACAGTTGCTCCAAACTAAGAATAAAATTTCAAAATAATATAAAAAATTAATAAAAATAATATTTTAATAAAAATGAATATAAATTCTAAAAAATAAAATAAACAAAATTGTTAAATAAAACTATAATATTTGTGAGCTATATATTATAGTATAAAAAAAACCTGCAACAGGAAAAAAAATATTTCATAATTTAAATAATAATTATAGTAATAAAAAACCTATAACAGGAAAAAAATTCTATAATTAATTGTTTAAAAAAATTAAAATATAAATATTATATTTTAATTTTGAAATTCTTCATTAAGAATTTCTTCTAAATCAATATATAAATTTTCTTCATCTTCTATTTGTTGTTGATTACTTAAAGATAAATTATTTTCAATTTCATTATCATCATAAAAATTTAAATCTATTAATTCTGCTATAAGCAGATCATTAAGATTAGTTTCATTATCATCTTCATCATATAAATCAAAACTATCATCATTATTTTCTTCTTCATTTTCATTTTCATTTTCTTCTTCATCAAAAAAATTACTATTTTCAATTAAAGTTTCTGATATTTCATTAACTATAATTTCAAGCTCTTTTTCATTAAAATTTTCTTTAGAAAATTTTAATTCAGATTTCATATTTGTAATATAAAATGAATGAATTTGTGCCATTGACTGAAGATGGTTAATATTTAATCTGAAAATAATTTTTAAATAAAAGTTATTAAAATTAATAAAATAATTATTTGGACGAATTATTAAAATTAACAAAAAGTTTTTATAAAAGTTAATTATTATATAAATTATTAATTATAATTATATAATTTTTATACTATTTAATTTATTTTAATAAAACAAATTAATAGTACTAAATTATATTTCTAATTAATAATTTACAAAATAAATTTTTTATAGAAAATTTTTATTAATTTATTTTTTTTAGTATTAAGCTTATTTAAATTAAGTTATTTATTATACCTAGTTCTTTTTTTTCCAATCATCCAGTCTAAAATAGAAAATACTCTTTCACATGCTGCTTGGTGAGGAACAATAGAAAATATTTTTAATGCTAATTGTTGTATATAATTATCTGGCTGTTTGCAAGTTGTCCACCAAAGTTCAGGTGTATCATAATCTTCAACATATTCCATATCATATGGTTTAAGCTTTTCTATATATTTTCTAAGCTGTGATAACAAAATTCTATAACTATTATCTTTAGCACCACAATTTTGCCAAATTTTCATAGCATGTAAACAAATTTCACGAAATACTTTATCTTTACATCCTTTACCTAAAATAAAATTTAATAAAATTAATAATTATATTATTTAAATAAAAAATAAATAAAATAAAATATACCTCGATATTTAGGATGTAAAAAATAAGCAAGAAGATAAGTTGTAATATCAAACTGTTTCCAATATCTATTATAAATTTTAATACATTGTTTTTTAAAATTAGAATCTATAATATTAGAAATATTTTTAATTGTAATTGCCATTTTAACTAATTCTAAAAAACATAATGCCATATTGCTTGATTTAGTTTCAACTGCATTAATTGCTCTTTTAGCAGGTGCAAGAACTATTTCTAACTGTTCTACATCTTGCCAAAATTGACGATTACGAAGAATATTTTTAATAGTTAATGCATCTTGAAAAATTTCAGATTGTTTTTCAAGAATCTAAATAATATAAAAATTATTAAAATTTAATAATATTTTATAGTTTAAAACTAAATTATTTTTTATATATAATAATTATTTTAATTATTATAAATAATTATTATATATAATTTAAAATTTTATATAGTTTAAAACTAAAATATTTTTTTATACAATAATTATTTTTAATTACTATAAATAGTTATTATATATAAAAATTAAAATTTTATAAACTATTTAAAATTTAAGTTTTTTAATTAAAAAATCTTATTTTATAAATAATTTACAATATTATAAAAAATATATATAACAAAAATAAAATATATCTTACATTTTTAAGACTATTTTCTAATCTAATAATTGAATTACAACAATCCCATGCAGTAGACCATCTTGTTTTTACTGAAGTTTTTAATCCTCCACCTTTTATAAAAGAATCAATAATATCTTCTTGAAGAGCTGCACCTGCACGATAAGAAGTTTTAAAAAATGTTATTATAGTTTGACATTTTTTAAAAACAGATTTAGCAAAATCTAATTTAATAATATGAGAAGTTATAAGATTTATATGATGTGCTATACATCTTATAGGTAAAATATAAGGATATTTAGTAGAAATTATTTGTTTTGCTAATTGCATAGCTGATTCTGCATCTGAAACAATAGCTGCAAATTTTTTAGATCCAATTGAAGTTAAAACTTTTTCAATTTCAGAAGCATTAAAAGAACCTGTGTGAGATTTGCTTGATTCATCAACTAAAGCATGAATATATTGTTTTCTACTAGGTGTAATAATTACAAAAGCATAAATAGATTTTCCTGAAGGGCTACACCATCCATCTACAGCTAATAAAAATAAATTATATTAATATATTTAAAATTATAAATATATTAAATATAGAATAAATAATACTTTTAATAAATTTTAAATTTAAACTCAAGCTATAATTTATAATTTTAAGTTTAAATATTAATATTAAAATTTAAACTAATAAGTTATAAAATTATAAACTAAGTTTAAATTAAAAAATTTTACCAAAAATATTATCTATTTTATACTTAATATTTTAAATAATAAATTTAAATATATTATTACCTAATGTTAAATTATTTTCATTTTCAAGTTCCTTATTAATTTTAATTAAAACAGTAGAAATTTCTTGATTTAAAATAGTTGATGAAAGTATTTTTCTTTCAGGAGGAGAATAACCAAGACAAAGACATTGAATAAAATCTATAAAATATGGATGATTAACAGTAGAAAATGGAATACCACAGCATATAAAAAATCTAATTAATGCTTGATCAATTCTATTTTTTTTACTTTTTTCCATTTTTGTTGGTGATTCATAAAAATTTGTTATTAATTTTCCAGAACTATCTTTTTTTTCATTTTTTTAACAGAATTTTCAGTAGCTAATATTTCTAAATATTCTATTTTAATATCTTGTGATATAGAATTACAAAATAATGCTAAATGAGCTTTTAAATCCTCAGGTCTTCCTCTATTCCATTTTTCAGTACAATAACTACATGATGCTGAATAATGTCCATCTCCTACAGGTTCTTTATTAAAATGATCCCAGACATTAGCTTCTTTACGGCCTCTTTTAGTTTTTTTAGAAGTGTTTTCAGATACAGTATCAGACATAATTGAGTTTTAAAAACGAAATTGCACAATTTTTAATATTTTATAAGTTTGATTTTTTAAATAAGTTTAATAAATATTTTTTTAAAAAAAAACAAACAAACTTCAGGCTTTTAAGTTTATAACTAAACAAACTTAGCCTCAAAAAGTAACAATTATTAAAGTTTATTTAGAGAATTGATATTTGCACTATAAATTTTTGCTATTCACGATTACTTTGATTTTATCACAAATTATTTAAAAATTTTCTTAAACTTTGATTAAAGATATCTCAGCAACCAGTTAATTAAATTTGATAAATTTTTTTTTTATTCGAATTCTATAGTTTCTTAGAATTTGAATAAAAAAAATTCATCGAATTTGATTGATTGGTTGCTGAGATATCTTCAATCAAATTTTTGTAAACAATTTTGCAGTTTCTAAATAACCATATAACAAATGTTTTATAAATTTTCTCAAAGTTTATCAAAGATAACTTGGCAACCAATCAATCAAATTCGATGAAATTTTTTTTATTCGAATTATACAAAACCATAGAATTTGAATAAAAAACTTTTATCGAATTTGATCAAGATATCTTTGATCAAATTTTGTAAAAAATTTTGGCGCAGTTTCTATGAGACAGTTTAAAATTTTTTTCAATCTTTGATTGAAGTTATTTTGGCAACCAATTATCAAATTCGATAAATTTTTTTATTTGAATTCTATAGCTTTGTAGAATTCAAAAAAAAAAAAAAAAAAATTCACGAATTTGATCAATTGGTTGCCGAGTTATCTTTGATAAAAGTTTTGTAAATAAGTTTGCAATTTCTAAATAATCATGTGACAAACATTTTATAAAATTTCTCAAAAGTTTATCAAAGATATATCGGAAACCAATTGAGCTATAGAATTCGAATAAAAAAAAAAATTTTATCGAATCTAATTAATTAGTTGCCAAGATATCTTTGATCAAATTTTTGTAAACAATTTTGGCGCAGTTTCTATATAACAGACGGTTTAAAATTTTCAAAGATAATTTGTGATAAAATCGATAATATTTTTTTGAGGCTAAGTTTTAAATTATAAACTTAACAACTCGAAGCTTAATATTTTTTATTAATGAGAAGCCACATGATAATTATTTATAATAATTATAACATTCCCATAAATATTTATATCTAAAAAATTTTTAAATCTAAGCAAAATGCAACGCCGTATTGTACTTAAGAACAACTTTAATGAACTAGTCAATAACATTATCAGGTTATAATAGCTTTATTTATGGCTTAGATAATAATATAGATAGTTTGTATATTCTAAAATTTTGTTAGCATTATGTGATACTTGTTATTAAAAGTGCTTTAAACTATATAACACAAGCGGAATTTTATTATATATTATTGCAGCATTTCAGTATTTAATACAACGATAATATTATGATATAATAATTAGAGATGTGCAAATGATATTATATCTCGTGCAATATCATATGATATGCGAAATATATGCTAGCACAAGAGGCACATCTCTAATTATAATCTTTAGATACAATAGCATTATGGTATTTTGGCATTACGGCATTACGGCATTACGGCATTACGGCATTACGGCATTACGGCATTACGGCATTACGGCATTACGGCATTGCGGCATTGCGGCATTACGGCACAAAATAATTACGGCAAAAATTACGGCAATGCCGTTGCCGTATTAATTTGCCAAATTAATTCTACCACCAACTATAGGCACAACCTCACTTATCTGTCATATTAGAATTTTCTATGATACCACACATAGTTTTGATTTTCATAGTGTACCGCACACCCAGTAAATCACGTGAACAAAAATATCGGTTACACGATTAAGTTAGTTTATTAATTAAAACTAGATGCGACCGGCTTCGCTACCCAGTTCAAATTAATAGTAGGAAGTATGATGTTACTAGCTATTAATAACTTGATGTTTATTTTAATTTAGGAAGGATTATAAATTTACTTCTCTTTAAGAAAAGTAGAATAACTCAGTGCTAAGTAATTCCTGACGAAACGTTTCGTCACATTTGTCTGATGAAGCTCTTGAAGCTTAATGCAAAATTTCATTTTTGGTACACCTGCACCTACTTTTTTGATACACTTAAATGTACCCTTACTTTTTGAGATATGAGGAGATATGACGATTTTAAAAAATCCCGTGGCTGTCGCACTTAAAGCCGTTTGAAGTCAATTCTTCGGTTAACATCACTTTGTAGGACTCTCGGAAGAGGGGAAGAGGAGGGCAAATGAAACGAACATATGAAATGAACAAACTATTTTAATGTAGTAAAAATATTATAACTTCATGTTAAATTTAGTCTAGAGATTCTAGTTGAGTTACTAATTAGGTCAGATAAATTTGATTCAATAGTTAACATTACATTCCTCTTGCAAAAGAAGGGTGCGAAAAAATAATAAATAAATAAATAAAACATTATATAATGCATTCATCCGAGGAAAAATTATTACAGCCAAAAATCCCGTGATTTAGTGATCGGATCTGCATCAATTGCTGTATTGTATGTGTTATGTATCGATGATCGATCCCGTCATTCAGGACGTATAGTACGTACGTATTTACTGATTTTACTGATCCATCAATAACCCGAGTTATTGATGGAATGGTTATCAGACTTATTAAAAAAGTTCTATGTTTAATAATGCATCAATAAAGTATCAGTAAAAAATTAAATAAATTAATAATTGTTTAATAATGCATCAGTAAAAAATTAAATAAATTAATAATTGAAGTTCGTTAAATAATGATCTTATCATTACTTTTATAAAGATATTATGAAGCTGCAAATATATAGATTTCTATCTCGTGAATCCTTCGATAGAATATCAAAAAAGCATGTCAACCAACGAAGCTTAATAGATATACAATCACTATAATGAATGTTTAAATGGATTAAAAAATCCAAGACTTCCGCATGATTCAAAGCTAAAATACTGGATTATTAATACGTTTAAGATAATTCGTATCGGTATTACAGAAGAGCTTCATTTACTTAAACGGGATGAAAATAATTTCGGAGCACAAGTTTGCCCAATAGAGAATTTTTATGAAATGACCTGTGCTGCACGTCAAGCAAAAGAACATGGAGACCAAAGAAAAAACTGAAAAAAGTATTATTTTTGTTGTTATCGATATTAAGTTTAATTTTTTATTTATTAACGTTAATGGATAGGATTTAGGCGCACTTATAGTAGTACTTTGTACTACATGGTGACACCATTTAAGGCCAATTATTGACTAATTTTAATAATAAAAAATCTATTAAAATATTTTTGCAATATACTTTAGGTAAATCGCATTATGTAAAAAAAATATCATAACTTTAAATAATCTTTTAAATTTTTTAGAGGCCTTGGAACTTGGCTATTCTTAGCTGTTTTACTAGTAAATTTTACTTATAAATTTTATATTAAAAGCTACATTTAATTTTTTAAATTTTTAAACTTATATTACTCTTAATATATTAGCTTAAATATTGATAAATTTCATAAATTAGAATTAAAAGTTTATTTTTAACAACTTCTGATAAATTTAAACAAAATTTATTTAATAAATTTTTTTTTAAATTATGGTTAAAAAACTAAAGAACCTACATGAAATACTAAAATAGTAATGATTTTTAACTAATAGAAATAATATTTTTTATAATATAACTAATAATAAAACTTTTAATATAGTAAGCTATAAACATTTTTTTATATAATTTAAGTTTAAATTTACTAATCCTATTAAAAAAATTTATAAAAAATTAGTATTTATAGTGTACTACATGTAGTACATTTAAAGCAACAAAAATAGCAGTTACAAAGGAATTTTTTTTAAACAAGTTTATTATTAATATTAAAAAAATTCTGCCAAACTAAACTATAGTATTAATCAGATTTTTGTATATAAAAATTATTTATGTATATAATTTTCTAGATTTTTAACCTATTCTTTTAACTGTACTACTGGTAGTCTTTAGGCCTAAATCTTATCCATTAATAGAAGTTTTTTTGTAGTGGACCAAACTTTAATTCTTCCAGGCAAAAAATTAAACCCAAAAAAATTTATAACTGTCATTGCTAAAAAACAAATAATTCAAAATATTCAAGGTTGTGTAGCTGTATTTTGTATGGCTAATTCAAGAATTAATAACAATACTAACCCACTTGTAAATAAAGTTACAAGGTGGAACAATATTGCAAGTCATCGGACTTTCTATATAACAGCAGATTACTAATAAATACAGTGGCCTACCATATTATTGTAAACACTTTTTAAAAATTTATAAGTTGGGTTCGGGTAAGTAAATATAGCACAAAATTTATATTACATTTCGAGCAGTTCTCAAGGTTCAACATACTAAAATTTCACATGATTTCATTAGGTCATGTGGAAGATATGCAGGAAATTTGATGAACTTCCATTTTTGGATTTGACCAAAAATCAATTTCTGGATTTTTCTGGATTTAATAAAAATTTACTGAAGATCGTAGTTGTTTTAGATTACTGGATTATCTTAAAATTTTGCCCAAACTACCAAAATGTTCACCTTAGTAAGACAATTCTAACAAGCCCAAAACTATTAAATTCTAATTACAGAATCCCAAGATCGACAAAGATTTGTATTTATAAAAAATTAATAATTAATATACTTTATATAATTGTATATGATTCAAATCTTTGTTGATTTTAGGATCCTGTAATTAATATTTAATAATTTTTGGAATCATTAGAATCATCTCACTAAGATGAACATTTTAGTAGTTAAATCATCCAAAATGGCTTGTAGATCAAAAGTTATTCAATATTAAAAAATTATTTAGTAATTTTAAAAATTACTATTAAAATTACACAACAGTTAAATGATCTTGGAATCCTGTATTGGATTTTGATAATTTTGGGCTTGTTAAAATCGTCTTATTGAGAAAAATAATTTGGTAGTTGAATAATCCAAAACAGACCAGTAGATCAGAAGTTATCCAATATTTAATATATGTATATATATTTTATTAAATTTTAACTAATCAAATGCTTAAAAAACTTATCAGGTATGGTAGGGTCAGCTACTTAATGAAGCCCTAATCAGCTGATAAATGGCACTTCTTTTACTATATAAACTACCTCTTTTCCTCTTTTGGAGGAAATAGAAAAGTAATATAAAACACAGATTCAACTTAGTCTAATCTAACTAAAAAATTAATATTAAACACCTAATTATACTAATAAACTCTAATTAACCTTTATATGATCAAACCTTCTATTAGGTTTTAAACTATATTTATTTTTATGTGCCAACTAATTTTCAACTAAACCAATTCAAATAATATATTTAGTTTTCTTTATAAACTCTTTTTATATGTATGCATGTATATCTATAACATATGAGCTGATCTGCAGAATTAGACCTGTAAATTAGTCTACTGATCTGCAAAAAGTCACATGTTGATTGGATAAATTAAAAAAATTTCACGTCAAATCTATTTTCTCACCTAAAAAAAACAACAAAACATAAGCCAACCAACCCATTTCTCCAACCCAAAACCCATTTCTCACTTTTAAGAAAATTTAGAAATTAAATAAACATAGTAAAAAATATGTAAATATTTAATATAGAAATATAGTGAGTAAAAACTTATTATTTAAAGTATATAATCTCTTGTGAAAATTTTATAATACGGTATTCATTTTATTCAATATATTTATAGCTAATTAATTTAATAAACTATTCAAATTTATGTAGAGGTTTGAATATTACCATATAGCACAGACTATAGCACTTCCATATTAAAGTAAAAAATTATATGGTAGAATGTAAAATACCGGCAGGTATATCCTATGTAAAAAAATTCTTCACAAAATTGCTTAGTAAAGTACTCGAGTACTAACTTGGATTTTGCTTGTGGAATGTATCATACTATAGTTCCCGCTGTACAGTATATAGAAAGTTAATTGAAAGCAATAGTAAATAAAAAAAATTAGCATAATAAAAAATTGAAATAATAAAAGTTTAATTTATAATCTAAAATAACTTCCATTTTGTCTGATTTATTAATACCTAATGTTTGCCCTTTTCAACTTGCGACTTTTCTATAGTGCTTAACACCATAATGTTTATACAATTATATAATAATTTTATTTTTTTATTATACTATTATACTGTATGTTATATTTATTTTATTCATATAATACAATACAACATATTAGATATATGCTGCTCTATGTACTAAACACACTTATTCATCATTAACACTACTTAAAAAAACTACCACAAAGCCTAATTTCACTCTAATTTCACTACTAATCCTATATAATTATAGGCCCGGCCCAATAATCCTAACCATAATTTTGACTACAAAAAAATCTACTATTGTATATAGTAAATGGTATCAGCACAAGGGACCTAAAACACCCACATCTCAACACAATATGAGTTACATGGGTCAAGAAAAACAAGAATTGCTAGCTTTTCGTTATCAAGTTGTCCATGCAGTTTTAGGTGAGGTAAATACTCTGGAAGTTAGTGATGAGCATGTGCTACAAGTTTTATGAGAAGAGGAAGTAGAAGAACCCCAATTTGTTAATTATTGTCAGTATTGTTTGGCAATTTTGTGCGAGTATTTTACTTGACTACTAACCTTTTTAATTCTTTATGAAATTCGTACTTGACTTTTAGAGATAAAGTCCACTAATTTTGATCTTATCCAAAGAAGCACCCACTAACAATTACCGTTTGGAGTAGTGTACTAGAGTTAATATCTGAATCTGGATTTATATTTATATCCAGATCAATTCAGATTTATTTTAAATCCAGATTCAATTTTTGAAAAATATATATCCAGATTTCTATTATCCAGATTTAAAATTAAATCCGGATTGATATAAATCCAGATTGAATATAAATCCGGATTTAATATAAATCTGGATATATATATATCTGGATACATATATAGTATTCTACTGCAAAGCTCCCAATTATTGTGTGAAATGCGCCATTATTTATATGTACATACACATGTATACTTTCTCTAAACCAGCTTTGACTACATGCTTCTAAAAATAACTAGCTTTAAGGCATAAGTAGGTTTCCTTTAACAGTATTGATAATAAGAAATAAAGAATTAAGGATCAATATGTGGGCATTCTACTTAATATAGTTATTAGTATCATATCGTCATTTTTTCTCTCTCTGAGTAGGATTAGAGAAACTAAAAAAGGTCTATTTTCTTTTAGTTTTTCAGCCTTAACAATAAAAAAAACCAAAATTCCTATCACTCTAACTACTATTATTCCTATTACTATACCAGACAAACCTTTATTTTTATTCTTGATATATAAGTTGGGGGCATATTGTAAAAAAAAAAGTCTTCCCAAGAAGGGGCTCCAGAATGGTCTTTATTACCACTGCCTCCACTAACAAATGATAATATTTCTTTGATAACTCATAGTTCTGCTTCTAGTGAATATAATAAGTTTACTGAAACTTCTGAGCTTAGCTGAAGAAAAATGAACCTCTAACAGTACGACAGTGCACCTTCATTAAATACTCCTGCCCCAACTTCATCAAATACCCTTGCCCCAACAAAACCTCTAATAGCAAATGCGAGCTATATACAATTTTTTTTTGAGGATGACGAAGCAGACAATACAATTAGGTATTGCAAACTTTGCATTAAAGAGCTAAAAGGGTCTCAACTCCATCTTATCCATATAATAAGTCAGGTGGTAGTACAGAAAATTTAATACAGCATTTTCGCGATAAATATAAAATTATATTCAAAAATTATCTGTATTATCTTGATTCTCAAAACCAAGTAAGCATTTTAATATTAACTTATTTAGATTTTATATCTATAAAATTTTATAACTTATTATATTTATAGCCATAATTATATTTCAATCGAATTACAAACTACATGGGTACTCTTTCATCTAAATGGCAATATGAGCTTACAAAATTTGTAGTAGAATTCATTATATACGGTGTTCAACCTTTGCATATACTGAAATATTTAGCTTTTTGTCGAATGCTTCTAGCATTTCAACCCCAATATTGAATACCTTGCATGAATAGTATTAAGGGATATATTACTGATGCATATGTACAGGAATTAAATAACTTCAGGAATTACTGTTCATTTAACTACAGATTTGTGGATTTCAAAAAGCAAACATAGATACTTGGGTATTACAGTGACATGGCTTACACTTGATTTTAAGTTCCAGGAAGCATTACTTACATATTATCATATGCCTTACCCACACAATAGTGAAGATATTAGTGAAGACCTTTATAATATAATTTGTGAATAGAACCTCAAAAATAAAGTGTATGTAATTACTACTGATAATGGTACTAATGTCGTAAAAGGAATAAGATTATTGAATAATGATCATTTATTAGAAGTTAACCGGCAACCTTGTGTTGCACATACTCTCCAGTTATCTGTTAAAGAAGGACTAAAGCAAGTTAAATCTATCTATCGATGACTTAAAGTATTCAAGCATTTTTTGTCTTCCGAAACAAGTATAGTGATTAAGAAAATCGCAAATACTTATAAATTTAGCAAATTTGCCTCAAGATAATGGAACAATTAGTCCTCTTGAAGTATTAACAGACTGCAAGACCAGGTGGAGTTCATCTTATTTGGCTTGGAAAAGAATACTAGAATTACATCCAGCAATGCGAAGAAAGAAAATGAAAAACTTGATCAATTATGCCTAACGTCTGAAGAAAAAAAGTATAGTTTTTTTTATTTTAATACCATTTTAATACTTTTAATAAAAATTTTTAATAATTTTTTAATAAAAAAAAATTTTATATAAAGATTACTTGAAGAAATGGTCGAGGTTTTAAAACCTTTTGAGGAAATAACAAAACATGTTTGTGGTGCAAAGTACCCTACTATGAATCTTGTATATCCTTATATTCGAATATTAAAGAATAAATATGCTCCAATAGCTGAAAAAGGTGAATCCATTGAATCTTGGTTAGATCTTATTTATGGAGCATCGATAGAAGATTCTAAGCAAATATCAGATAGCGATACAAGTATTAGTAGTGATGATAAAGCTAATATACTATCAGCTTGGAATAGAAAACAATGGCAATATGCATATGTGCACCAAAGAGTATATCGTTGTCGTAATCGTGTAAAAAATATAAAAAAAGTATAAATAAAATAGAAGAATTAGATGATTCAAATATAATAAGATATTTACCTTCTGTAAGATGAAATAGGCTTTTGGAAAGAATGCATGCTGCAATCTATTTGTATCTTGATGAATTATGGGATGTTCTGAATGAAATTGGATTGAAGGCTTCTTTGTTATATCTGCGCAGACTAAAGTTACTTCCATTTGCTACTTCTAGAGAATGAAACAGTGTAGAAGACCAAATTCGAGCAAATTATTTGCATTAAAACCTAATCATTATGAAAGTGATAATGAAAAGACACAAGACACTATAGAGGAAGATTGTGATTCCTTGAGTGCTAAATTATAGGGTTTACATTCAATGCCAGTTTCACAAACTACTACCAAGGATAAATTGACAAGATATTTGAAAGAACAAATTACACATAAGGACCAAGACCCTTTAATATGGTAGAAACAAAAGCATGCAAGATTTTATTACTTTTTCAACTTGCCTGTAAGTATTTATTCATCTCCACAACATTAGTTCCATCTGAACGCTTATTTTTGATGCCGGTGCCCATATTTCTGCAAGAAAAACTCGGCTTTCTCTGGATTTAGTTAATCAATATTGGTTTTAAAGCAGAATAGCAGCAATTTTTTACTTTTTCCATTAGAAAATAAATAGTTTTTTCAGTAAGCTATATTAATTCATCAGTTAGCTATATGTCTATATTTCTGAAGATCGTATAATAAAATTCTATATTTTTGAAACCAGACAATAGAATAGGATTATTGATTAATGCAAATAATTTTTAATAATCTTATCTGATTGTATTTAAATTATCTGATTCTAATACAAGTCACTCTCGTTATAGTGAACTCTCGATATAGTGAAGATTGGCTATAATGAAGAATTTTTTTAGAACAGAATTATTATTACTATAATAAAAGGCTCTTGATATAGTGAATCTCTCAATATAGTAAAGAAATTTTACAGCCCGAGGACTTCACTATAATGAGAGTGACTTGTAATAGTCTTATCTAATCACATTTAAATTACCCAATCTAATGATTTTAAAATTATTAAAGCATATAAATTAAAATGTGATGATAAGATAATATTTATTCAAAATAATAGGTGCAAGAAATTTCGAATGCCATTAACTTTGATTTTATTGCAGGGTCAAAAACCACATTCAAAAAAAAAAACAAAAAACTGTAACATATTAAATAGTGACGCCATATATTGGTAAATAACTCTTTAATTGCATATGAAGTTTTTAGTTAGTTTTTTTAAACTACATATAAGTTTTATTTAGAACTTTTTTTTTTAAATGAAATATGCTAGCTAATAAGAATAGTTTTTACTAAAACTAAACAAATCGAGTTCATAAGAAATCTGTAATGTTCGACCTTTACAATAACATATCATAATATATCAAACCATTTTTGCGCATGCCCAAAATAAAAGCCTATCGATTTCGACTGAATTATTATCAATTAAATTTTTATCTGTTGTTCCAGAAATTGAGAACTGCTATAAATTTAGAACTCATACTGGAAATTCCTGGTCGGAATACATCAAATCCTAGTTGGCAGAGCCAGAAATTATCGGTTTTGTCCAGAATCACTAAAAATTTTACTATCATAATAAAATCGTAACAATTCATTAAATAAAAAGTGCCCAGCTGATAATTTTGCTATATAACCTACTACACGTAATCACAGACTAAATTCTGACCTAAATACGACCAGGAATTTTGAAGATTGCCCTGTAAAAATTATAAATTTAAATAAATCCGGATTATAATTAAATCCAGATTATAACTAATCCAGATTATTATTAAAGCTGGATATATATTTAAATTCAGATATAATCTTAAATCCGGATACATTACATCTGGATTTAATAATATATCTGGATTTAATTAAATCCGGATTAAAACTGGATTATGTTTTTGACTATTAGTTGAATCCGGATATAAAAATAAATCTGGATGTTAACTCTATGGTGTACCTCAAAATATTTTCGTGCTTTGGCTAATTTTTTTCTTATCAAGTTCTAAAACAGTTTTTCACTGTTGTCTTTTCTTTCACCTTAGCCTGACTGACTATTAGCGAGAAAACAAAAAAGAAAAAACTGTAATACCGTAAATGGCCGGATAAAAGATCCTCCTAGATAGTAGACCCACTATGTACTACAGTCAACCCTTCATAAATGCAACTCGTAGGGACAAGCCTACAACGTGCATTTAGGGAGGTTTGCATTTAGAGAGAGCCAATTAAATTGCAGCTTTTAAAAATTAGATCATCAAATTTGTGTAACTTTTACCAAAACTGTATAACCTATCTTAAATACTAAAATTTGATTGGCCATGTGCATTTAGGGAGGTTAGTGTGATATAAAATGTTATTCAAGAAAATGTACATTTACAGAATATAGAACGTGTATTTAGTACTAATAACATTTTACAGAATAGAAAAAAACGTGCATTTAGAGAGGTATTGCATTTATGGAGGTTGTATTTATAGAGGGTTGACTGTATATCTGAGTGCAGATCACAGGATCTTCTTTAATTAAATGTGGCTCTTTTTTAAAATCTAAAATTGCATATTATAAGTGCAAAGTGTATGTGCATTTAAAATTTTTACACTACATGATATAAGCTCTCAGCTGCATACTATACCTGGGGTCTATAATAGGTTTTAAAATTGGTGAAATATAACAGACCCAGGTCTTGTATCCAGCCATTTACAGTAACTACCTTTAACTTATAAAAGATTAGGATCAGCATAAGAGGCGAACAGAAGTAAAAAACAATTGTTATTACCAACAGTAAAGGAATGTGAAGAAACCTACCATCAATTAACGATGACACTACAATCAAAAAATGTTAACAATACAAACACAACTAGGCAACAGCAACTACAAACAATGGTACCTACAAATAACAAAATCTACAAGACATTATATTAGACATTGACACCTGCGAAAACGACATCTACAAGTGATGTCTCCTACTACAATAACATCTACAAGTGATGCCAAATCAGGTACCAAAACACCCTACATATATAGTATACAAAAGTAGATTAGTATGAGTCAAATTTAGGTGCATCAAAAATTTTGGGTGATCCACAGATCTGCCCATATGAGGTGCAAGAAATCTAAAAATTACAATTAAACCTAAATATAAACAATAAAATTAAATGCATATATGTACTATGCAAGAAATCTAAAAATTAAAATTACACCTTATATAGGACCCCAAAAGGACCCCGAAGAATATATGTAATACTGAGATCTGGCCTTGTATAGACTTATATATAATTTTTCCATATGTCGTATGTTTAAATTTGTATAACCAACTGGTAATTTTTTGAAAAGTTGGATGTTTATTTGTATAACAAAGACGATCTTTATAACAAGTACGATCTTTTTTGTATAACGATACTATATATACATCAGGAAAATTTTTAAGTAGATATAAATCGATATATACTGTATGTTGCAGCTACCTTTTTTTGCCGATTTTTAACAAAAAAAAACCGTGGGTAGCTTATTTACTATTTTAAGTAATTTAAAGCACAATAAAGAGGTAGCTTATTTTTGAATACAAAACTTTAATAAGTAAAATAAATAAATAAATATGCTGTAGACAATAAATAAATATGCTGTAGACGATAAATAAATATGTTATAAACAATAAATAAATATGCAGAAAAAAATCAGGAGTAACTTATAAAGCGATTTTTGGTCAATCGATTATAGTCACTACATAGTAAAGTCTAAATTTACTATGCAAATCGATTAAAGTCGCATAAGTAACATTGTTCATCAGATCAAAATACGCGTACCCTGAAAATTTCATACAAATCGGAGAACTTTCTATTATTTGCCTTTTAATTTTTACGTTCAACAGATTTTTTTTTTATAAAAAAAAAACCGTTGAACGTAAAAATTAAAAGTCAAATAATAAAAAGTTCTCCGATTTGTATGAAATTTTTAGGGTACGCGTATTTTGATCTGCTGAACAATGTTACTTATGCGACTTTAATATATTTACTTAGTAAAATTTAGAATTTACTATGTAGCAACGTTCATCGATCGTATGGGTAGCTTATTTTCTGAACTAAAAATTTTGTTGTTGAATTTGAACACAGTTAACTAATGCCCTTCTTTCTTTTCGTTACTTTTTTTTGTGTAATTATGTTTTTGGCTTTGGTGGTTAACATGATCATACTGGTACTCAGATCTGAAATTGTATAATTTATAGTAAATTTGAACTTATATGATAATTTTGTATAAAGCTTTTAATAAAATTAAGTGTATAAAGTTATATTAAAATTTTGAGTCTGGATCTGAGTTATATATGTATTCTTCGGGGTCCTACCCCAAAATATACTTAGATAGGTCAAGTATGAGTTTGCTTATTTTTGAGGTTTTTATGCTGATCTTTTCTATTTATAGTAATTTTTGCTAATTTTTGAAGTTTGTTCTGCAGATCTTTCCTTTTTTAGTGATCCTATAATTAACCTGACCTATCTATGTATATTTCAGGGTCCTTCTTATATAGACAAAATATAAACAATAAAATTAAATGCATATACATATGGTACAAAAATTTAAAAATACAATTACATCTTATAAAACAAATATAAACAATAAAATTAAATGCTTAACATTAAATTTATTGTCACAAAACATATCTAGGACTTGAACATCTCTTATATAGATCATAACTAGATTTTGGCTAATTTAGACCTAAATTTGCTAAAAATAGCAAAACTATATTTATTTGAATAATTTCTGATTTAGTGATCAGAATTGAATAGCTTTTTTTGTTAAATGTACCTTACAAAGAGCTTTATTTTAAAAAAAGTTCATTCAAATTGGACTACTAGATGCAAAGACAATTGCTAAAAACTGTTTTTTTTTTGCTTTTCAAATTTTAGAGGTTTTTGCTAAATTGCATAATATACAACCTCTGTACTAGATGTCTGGGTCCTAAAGTGAAGATTATCTATAGCCATCAAATTTTATATATATGCTCCAAATTTTTAGCTGCAGTATAACATGATTAACCAATAAAAATGCTGAAAAATTTAATATAAATTTAAATTTTATTAATAAATTTTTAAATTTTATTAATAAGGCCACACAAACTTATACTATTGGTTCTCATATCCCGGCCGGGTCAGTAAGATGGGGTTTTGAAATTTTAATTTTTTAATATATTAGCCAATAGAAATTCTCCATTCATAATTATGCGAACAGAGCGAATTTTTAATATAGTAAAGATTATTAATCAATTACATATATAAATAGGGAATTGCTATTTCCACCATAGAAAATTGCTATTTCCACCTGGTTACACAAGATTTTCTATTTTTAGAATCAAAATAATATATGCACTTGTTACACAAAGGCCCGGTGCATTGTTTTTGCAAAAATAATTTTTGGTTACATGCCACTAATGTCGTGTAACATTACACAAATCTAATTTTGGTAAACTAGTCCTGGGTCGGCCAGCATTAAGCTTAATGCTGGTGGGCACTATCATGAAAATGCCCCCAGCGGGGTTAGACATAATTCTGGCCCACCCTAATCTTAAATACATCCAATCACAGTACATATACTTTTTCTAGATTTAGGGTTAGAGTGGGCCGGAATTATATCTAACTCCGCTGGACATTATCATAATAGTGCCCACTAGCATTAAGCCAGCCGACCAGGGTTAAGTTAACAAAATTAGACTTGTGTAACATTACACGACATTAGCGGTGTATAACCAAAAATTATTTTTGCAAAAACAATACACCAGTTGTGTAATATAAGTGCATATATTATTTTGAATTCTAAAAATAGAAAAACTTGTGTAACCATAGTGGAAATAGCAATTTTCCATGGTGAAAATAGTAGGTCCCTATAAATATTAATTTTTACTAAAACGCGCCTATAGTGTTATTGATTAGTGCAATATGTTCTAAGGAAAAATGTTTGCCTTTATAACAGTGTTACAGTACCGGAAGCCTTCTTTAATTCCGATAGAGTAACAATCACACGGCTCCTGAGATCCCTTACTTTGAGCGTGAAGCGGTGTGCAAGAGGGAAGTATAGTTTCTTTTATGTCTGTAAGAAACTACACACTTCTCTGAGGCAGTTCGGTATAAACAACAAGAAATAATACACAGTTTATTAATTGAACAAGAGGGCTATTCCAAGGTGTCTGTTCCTTAGAAATCCCAAGAGTTTATTAATAATAAGAGAG
>QKWP01002854.1:18674-34547 GCA_003550325.1 Gigaspora rosea | reverse complement strand
GATTGGGATTTGTATATACCTGCTGTTCTCTTAGCATATAGAACAAAAAGACATGCTACCACAGGATATATCCCCTTTTAACTTATATATAGGAGATATGCTACTTTACCAATTAAAGCATTTTTCCCAGTAGAATCTACAGAAATTAATGATGAAATAGACTTACAAGAAAGTATCCTTCAACGTGCTTATGATTTAATAGAGAAATTACCAAATTACCAGAATCAGGCCAGACAAAATACTGAATGATCACAGCAGAAACAAAAAGCCCGTTTTGATGCCAATATTCGAACAGAGACATTTGAAATTGGTGATAAAGTGTGGATACAAAAAAAGAAACTAGAAGCCTCTTGCTCAGCCAAATTTGAAGACAAAAGATTTGGACCTTTGCTTATTCATGAGAAATTAGACAATGGTGCTTATAAATTACGGACTATAGAAGGAAAAATTTTACAAAAATATTATAATAGTGATTGTCTTGCTAAATATTATGAGCCACAAACATGGGAACCAGTAGTTGTTATTGATTCTCCTGGAAATTTCTAGAAGAAATTTGATCTACAAGGGGATGAAACACACAATTTAATTTGTAAAACTTCAAAATGTATTTATACAACTACCCTTTTTTGGAATTTTCCCAAAAATGACCACCCCTACATTACGACCTCAAACCTTGTTAGCCCTCCAATACCTTTTTCAGACATGGAAACAAGATAATGTCGCCCAAAATTATGCATTGTGGATTACATCACAATGTGTATGGTTATGTGATAATAATGATACTACTCAGACTATTGACCTTACTAATGTAATTACTTCTTTTCTTGAGCCAGACTCAGATAATTTTCTGAATACTCTAGACGACACAGAACAATTAGTAATTAATTTACCAGAAGTAAATGACACAAAATAAATAAACCCAAACTTGGAATTAGATAACATACAAGAAGAAACATAGTCAGTTCCAATTATTAATCAAGAAGAAGTCGCCCTTGCTCCATTACCTGAAAAATTAAGCAGGATTATACAAGATATTATCCAACCCTGTGGACCCCTAACTCAGACATCTATTTCTCCATATACTAGAATAACGTATCAAGAAAAATTGCAGAAAATTCTCAAACGAGTTAAAACTCGAACTAGAAACAGACGAGACCAAAATAAACTGCTCGAAGCTTATTATTATCTTGGTAACCTTATAGACAAGTACCCTAATGCTCATGAGGATATTCAATCTATAATTGAGAAGACTCAAGAAGAGAGAAGAGCCCAAGACACATAGAAGTATACCAAACAGATGAAATTGCTTTTCTCTAACTGATCTATAGGAAACATCTCTCGAACAACCTATATTACTTATACAATAATTACGAGGTTAACCGATGCCGAACTTTCTCAAGTCCTTTCCCAAATTAGAACTCACAGAGTTCATTTTTAAAGGGGAGAGAAATGTTATAGAATAGGTTTTAGTTAATTTTGGTAGAAATTAGTTAGAAAATTATAACTTAATAAGGAAATTTTGTAATAACTGTATTTAGTAATAGTGATATGCGAAATTGATGTGCAATGACACTCAATGATGCATAGCGACACTTAACGACGCTTAGCGACGCTTAATGACGCTTAGCAACGCTTAACGACGCTTAGCAACGCTTAATGACGCTTAGTGACGCTTAACAACGACGCTTAGCTCAATAGATATATAAACCCACCTTATTTCCTTAGTTTTAGACAGATCCAGACATTGTATTTTATCTTTACCTTTATATTTATTATCCTCCTATCTTATTATTAATAAACTTTTGGATTTCTAAGGAACAGACACCTTGGGATAGCCCTCTTGTTAAATTAATAAACTGTCTATTATCTCTTGTTGTTTTATACCGAACTGCCTTAGAGAAGTGTATAGTTTCTTACAGACATAAAAGAAACTATACTTCCCTCTTGCACACCGCTTCACGCCCAAAGTAAGGGATCTCAGGAGCCGTGTGATTGTTACTTTATCAGAATTAAAGAAGGCTTCCGGTACTGTAACAGTATATAATAGTAGTATATTACTAATTAGCACATTTTCAAATTGCTGAAATTAGCAAGGACAAGTCATTAGAAAGTTCAAAAATGGTTAAGTTAGGTTGTATTACTAATACAGTAACTTACTGTATGTATTAAATTAGACTAGTATTAAATATTAAATAGCAAAATCAGAATACTACAATTTATAGTAGTAGAAGTTTGGTCAAGAAATTTGTTTACTAAAAAATATTGTAACAAATTAAAAAGGAATATATATAATTTAAAAGCTTTAATTTAAATTCTACAAGTCTTGTATTACATTATGTATAGTGATATGGGTCAATAAAAAAAAGCGTGGGCTGGGGTTAATTCTAGAAAAGCTCAGGCCAGTCGACCAGGCTGACCATTTTGCTAGTGTAATTTTTTCTGATTAGAATCAGTCAACATACAGTATATTAAATGTATAAAAGGCTACCAGGTAGTTTCTTGTCGAATTCTAGTGATATCAAATTATTTAATTTTTATTCTTTTTGTGCTTGAAAAAAATTCTGGCATGTTGGTAGTTTATGTTGTTTGATTGTCTATACCTCTGAACATTTCTGTTCCCTATATTATATTCGCTATTTACTAATTTATCACCTAAATAAGCATTTCTCCTGTATTATTATAAATGACTAGCTGATTTTTAGTCAGTTTCTAGCTTGAGATATGCTTTAGAAGTGATTTGATTCTAACAGTTTTCTTATTGACTAGCCTGGCCTACAAAGGTGCAGGCTAAAGGTCAACTCACCCATTGACCTGGCCATTGGACTGGGGCTGACCCATATCACTAATTATATAGTATTATATATTGTATAATGCAGTATGTATAATGCATAAGGCACATCTCTATCTATAACAATTTAAGTAGTCTACTCAAAGGTTCTATACTAGAAGCCATACCTGCAATTTGCTAAAAATTGCCTATTTAAACCTCTAATCTTTTAGACTAGACCAATTTTACTAATATAGGGGGCATCAATAAAAAAGGAACAAATTTTTCTAAGTAAAAGTTTTTTCAAGTTTAATTTAAAATAACTTAACAACTACTTAACCAAATTTAATAAAAAATTTTTTATTTTAATTTTTTATAGTTATAGAATTAAAACAAAAAAAATTATTAAATTTGATATGGTAGTTGTTAAGATATTTTAATTTAAAATTTTAAAAAAAGTTACTTAAAATAATTTGTTCCTTTCTATTGATGTCCTCCTAAATTAGAGATATTTTTGAACTGCTACCAGTATCTGCTTCTGCTATTGTAAAGTTTATTCTGATCCTGGCGCTCACCTTTTTCTTTCTTTTAGTTATACCAATCACTTTCAAACTTCCAAACCAATTAGCCTAAATGGGTTGATTTACCTAGCATTAAGTGCCTTATAGTTTATCTTTTCTTAGTATCTATTTTTGTAGTATAGTTTTTTTTTACAAAAGCAATTTTCATAGCCAGGTTGGTAGTCTCTTTGCTCTTTGGGTCTTTCTATCTGTTCTTTAGTCTCTAGTTACAAAAGCTTAAGTTTTAGTAGTACTATCAAAGATTTTTACTATCTTTTTACTCTAAACTTGCCAAATAAATTTTATTTCTCTAGTTCCTTAAATTTGTCTGTATAAACTTATACAACAATATGCAAAAGTTTCTATTCTAAATAGTAGAGCCAAGGCTACAGGTAATATAGAGTATTATATATTTAAACAGCTCTTTTTTATTTGTAAATCATTTTGAGTAAATTTGATTTAAATATTTAATTTTTTACTTCAAGTACATTTTGTAGATCGTTTTACTAGAGCTCTTAATAGAGATAGTTGATACTTTTATACTTTTATTATATTTTTTTAGATTTCCAAAATTGTATACAAAATTTTTATTATAATTTTTTTATATTTAAGTTAGTATTTTAGTCAGAATTTGAAAAAAGATATTGAAGATATAGAATATTTTATCAAGAATATTCTATATCTGATATTAATTAATTATCTAATTTATAAGATAATATATATATAAATATAAAAAAGCTATTATTAGAAAATAAATATAGTGCAAATCTGCAGAAATTTGCTACTCTAAAAAAGTATAACAATAATTTTTAATAATTTGCAATTTATAGTTAAAACTCAATAATTTTTATACTTTTTGATTCATATGATAAGTCAAAATAAATAGTACTAAAATTGTTAAATTTGATTACTAGATTACAAAAAAAAAATATTTTATTTTGTACTATTTAATTCAATATATAATAAGCCAAAATAAATAGTACAAAATCATTAAATTTTAATTACTAAATTACAAAAAAAATATTTTTGAATAAAAATTTTATAATTATCAAACAAATCTTGCTAACTAGTAGGTTTAGTAGTCCAAATTTAATAATTTTGTATTATTTAATCTTTTTCTATAAGATAGTTCAAAAATGTTAAAATAAATAACTAATTAATAGAATATTTGCAAAAAATAATTTGCAGTTCTGTACAAAAATTTAAATTTTTATTTAAAATTTTTGTATAGAATTGTACTTTGAATTGTTTTTTACAATATTTTGTTAACCAGTAATTCTATTTTAACATTTTAGTACTATTCAAATTGTCTTATTAAGAGAAATTAAATAGTCAAAAAATTATTAAATTTGAACTACTATTTGGCAAATTATTTGATATTTATAAAATTTATTTAAATATACTTTTTTGTAATTTAATAAATAAAATTTAGGCTCTATTTGATTTGCTTTATCAAGACTATTGTTGCAAACATTATTTTTATATCATCCTTTGCATTTTATAAAATCTATCTATAATCATATAATATATTATATTAAATATCATAGTATATATTAATTAATATTCTAATATCTGAAACTCTAGTCAAAACAAATTAAATAATACCTAGAGGTTAGTAAAATATGGGAACAACTTATATGATATATATAGCTAATAAAATGTCATGCATGATTTTGTATAACAATCAAATAGTTTATAATAAAAAACTCTGTGATACTATACTAATGAGTTTTTAGCAATAATAACCAAGTACTGATTCAATATATGTTATTGCTATACTCTATTGCCACTAGTTGGTAGGTTTATATAGAGATTGCATACATATTGGTATTTGTAGGGACAAAATTTATTTCTTTAAAATAATTGAATTGTTAAATACAATCTTATTACTAACTCTATATATACTTAACAAACTATACTTTGTAAATTAGTTAAAGAGATGCTTCAATATGTGTATTATATTAAGATAAATAGCAAATTTTAGTAGTGAAATTTTTCAAAAGATCTGACAAACTTGTAAAATCTTTTAAAAGAACTTGTAAACTGCAATATAATTTGAAATATTTTGCAAAAAATATTTTTTGAAGTAATTTATTTCGAAATAATTCAAAATATTTTCAAAATATTTTAGATCTGGAAAACTAAGCTAGATTAGTATATCTGTAACTTGGGTCAAACTAAGAGTGCATTGGACTGTATTTTTGAAATATTTCAAAATTTTGTATAATATTAAAAGATTAGATTCAGACTTCTGATACTTTGTTTAAATTTTCAAAAATGCTTCTTTAAAGAAATAATTTAGTTAGACACAAGTTTTTGCAAGTTTCCACAAAGTTTTACCTTATTTATTTTTTTGTTTGATATTTTTTGGTTTGTTTTTTTGTTTTTTTTTTAAACTTTTTTTATTAATTTATTTTATTTGGCATTTTGCAAAAACATTAATCTGGCAAGAACACTAATTCTTACTTAAGAGAACCAAGATTTGAGGCTTCATTTATTTTTTTTATTAAGTTTGCTTACATATTTTTGTTTTTTTAGTTGTTTTTTTTTTACTTATTTTTTTATTTTATTTATTTGGCACTTTGAAAAAAACAGTCTGACTTTTCTGACACTTTACAAAAACACCAACTTTAACTTCTCCTTATTTCTGAGTAATGATTTTTTTACTTCACTACTATTTTTATAAAGTATTTAGAAAAAAGAGAGAAACAAAGATGATAGTTAAAACAAAAGAAATAGCTAAAGTGAAATAATAGTTAAAACAAAAAAGTGAAGATAATAGCTAACTATGAAATGTATGAAAATAAGTGTATAGGGCTAGATTTTTATTTTTTCTTCTACAAATAGTAATAGAATTAGATGCGACAAAGTGTGAAAGTAGTTAAAATAATATGTATAGTCCGGTACAGAAAGATTTGACTTCAAGCACTAAAATTAATTTGGGATTTATAATTTATTGCACCCCCTATTATAACTATATGGATCATCAATTTTGTGTAACAAACAATTAAAGAAATTTTTATCAAAGCAAAAAATAAAATTTAATTAATATTAGGGTTAGGGTTAAGGCCTGGGATGGAGCAGGGGTATAGTTTATGCCAAAATTTCACGCAGAGTATTTTTTATTAGAACTCCAAAGGTGGTTTCATAGGGAAACTTTTTAATTAATAGAAGGGGTGCAATGTATTGCAGGTGCAATAAATTATAAAACCCAATTAATTTTGTCTATATAGAAAAGTTCTTCAATTTTAACAATTTATTTAAAATTTTTTTATACTAAATAAAGTAGAATCTGGGCTATCTTTTGATATATTTTTTGTTGTTATTTTATAAATATTTTGTTGAGCAATAAATTTTTGAAAAAATTCAATTAAATTAAAAAAATAGTTTTTTTTTTAAAAATTTTAGATTTTAGACATTTTTGCAAGCTATATACAGTGTAATAGTATTATACTATGCAAGTGCATAGCTCTGCATATGCTCAATATATGGTTAAAATTTTAGCTTAATTGGTTCAGTAGTTGTCGTGAAATAAATTTTTAAAGTTTAATACTCAATTTACTATATAGTACAAAGTTGTACAAAATTACATAGTAATTTTTGTACAACTTTTATACTACATAGTAAATTGAGCATTAAAGTTTAAAAATTTATTTCTCGACAACTACTAATCCAATTAATTAAGCTAAAAATTTTAACCATATACAGTTAACTCTTTTTATACTGAACCTGTTTATACCAAAATCAGATTATAGCAAACCTAATTTGGCAGAACAAATTTTTTTATAGTAATTTAAACTGGCTATACTGAACCAAAGTAGTAATTTTCTTTATACCACATCTGAACTCTTTTTTACTAGCCGGGTATTATGTGTACATATTTCTATATAATGAACTATCATGTGATTTAATTTGAAAATCATATGTTCGATTTAAAATTTTACTTTCATTTGCTAATATAAAAATTAAAATAAAATTATATTTTTGCAATAACTAAAAATTTAATTAAAAAACATGAGTTACACTCTTTTTATATCACACTAATCTACAAAATTAATACATGTTTTACTCTATCATTAGTGATCCTAGTCGAAATTAAAAAAATTAGATTTGGTCAGTTGAGTTTTTCTAAAATTGGCTAGCCGATTTTATATAAGTTCTTAAGTTTGCATACATTATAAAAAAATTGATTAAAAGTAAGCTAATAGTACTTTAACAGTACTTCGATAGTAGCTTAGTAATTTTATATAAGATTTATTAGAAAAAGCTAAGGAAGCTTCCAGAAATCAGCTGATTTTTGTTTACTATAAGCCCACCTCACCCCTACCCTCCCACCCACACCTGATACCCCAATTAGCCAATCAGATTTTACGATTATTAAAAAGTTAAATATAACATTTAATAGTAAATAACTATTAATATACTGGGCCAAATTTGATGATTTAACTACCAAAATGATCCTCTCAATGAGAGGATTCTAGCGAGCCAGAAATCGTTAAAATCCAATCACAGGATCCTGTGATTAGAATAGATTTGTGTTACTATAAAAATTCTATAATTTATTAAATAATTCTAACCTATTTATAGTAATACAAATTTATTTCGATCTTAGGATCCTGTGATTGGATTTTAACGATTTTGGGCTTGTTAGAATGCTCTTATTGAGAGGATCATTTTGGTAGTAAAATCATCGAAATTGGCCTAGTAGATCAGAAGTTATTAACAATTAAAAATTAATTTTTAATTGTTGATAACTTCTGATCTACTGAGCCAATTTTGATGATTACTACAAAAATGATCCTCACAATGAGAGGATCATTTTGGTAGCAAACTCATCGAAATTGGCCAGTAGATCAGAAGTTATTAACAATTAAAAATTAATTTCTAATTGTTAATAACTTCTAATCTACTGGGCCAATTTTGATGATTTTACTACCAAAATGACCATCTCAATGAGAGGATTCTAACAAGCCCAAAATTGTTAAAATCCAATTACAGGATCCTAAGATCGAAATAAATTTGTATTGCTATAAATGGGTTATAATTATTTAATTTATTTAATAAATTATAGAACTTTATAGTAACACAAATCTATTCTAATCTTAGGATCCTGTGTTTGGATTTTAACTATTTTGGTCTCTTTAGAATCCTCTCATTGAGAGGATCATTTTGGTAGTTGAATTATCAAATTTGGTCCAGTAGTTCAAAAGTTATTAATTATCAAATATTATTAATAAATCTATAATTTTGGTCAAAAATAATTTCGCTACTTTGGCCGGAATTATGAAATTTTGGCCGGAATTACACCTGATACTTCAGCTGACCCACCCACCCATCCAGAAATCAGCTGATTTCTGGAAGCTCTCTAACAGCATTTCAACAGTACTTTGACAGCACTTTAACGTGGCAAACTATATAATTCATTTAAAATTTTTTCGACTACGCTGATTAAGCTAATAAAATTTCATCGACTCAGCTAGTCAAAAAATTTTGATCAACTAGAATCACTACCTGTTATATTATAATTAGCAAATCTACTCAATTTCAAGTAAAATATCAAAAATTGGATAATTCTCTTTTATTAATTGTATAATTTTTTTATTAGCATAGGACAAAAAATGTGATCAAAAACTATAACTAGATATTAGTAATCATAATTTGTTATCTAATTGATATAATGGTAATTGAATTGAAACCAGCATAATTGCTCCAAAAATCTAACAATTGGGTGATTAAAGTATAAGACCAAATCAAAAATAGAACATTATCAAGAGAATTTACAAAAAAAATGCTAAAAGTCCATAGAAAAGTTCAACAAAATGCCAAAAGACCCAATAAAGTTTATCAAAAAATGCTAAAAAACTCAAGTAAGTTTAAAAAATACCAAATTACCAGAGAAAAGTTTACAAAAAAGTTTAGCAACAAATCATTTGAAAAATTAGTAAAAGTTTGCAAAAAAAAAAATAGTAAAAGATAATTACCAATTGAACCTTAAAAGATTAAAAGAAAATTTAAAAAATGCTAGAAGTCCTCAAAAGGGTTTATCAAATGCTAGAAGTACACAAAAGGGTTTACTAAATGTTAAAAAGTTCACAAGAGAATTTACTAGAAAATGCCAAAATGCTAAAAGTCTATAGAAAAGTTCAACAAAATACTAAAAGATCCAAGGAAGTTTTTTAAGAAATGCTCAAGACTCAAATAAGTTTAAAAAAATGCTAAAAGACCAGAAAAAGTTCACAAAAAAGTTTACTAACAAATTATTCAAAAGATTAGTAAAAGTTTGTAAAAAAAATATTAAAAATATTTACTAATAGAGCAGTAGGAGCAAAATAAGAGTTCTGGCACAGCAGTATTTATCTTGCATATAATTTAGCATTTGTGTCATCAGTTCAATAAAAATTATCTAGAACACATTTATTTACCCAAATTCATATCAAAAAGGATATCATATTTTTCAGTATCAATCTTGCATATAATTTCGCTTTTGCATCGTTAGTTCAATAAAAATTAGCTAGAACACATTTATTTACCCAAATTCATATCAAAAAGGATATCATTTTGTCATAGTAGGTATAAATTTGTATTTGTGTCGTCACTCAAATGACGATAAATTTGTGTTTGCGTCATCATTCTAGCATAGTGATATTATTTTTTGTATATCTAGAATACAATCTTTTGCTCAAATTTATATCAAAAAGTTAACAATTAATTATGCTATTATTTATGTATCAAAAACTACAATCAGTATACCATTATTGTTGTATATCTAGAACATATTCTTTTACCTAAATTTATATCAAAAAGGATACAAATATTATTTGTTATAGCAGAATTCATTCTAAAGTCGATTCTTCACTACTTACTGGCCCAGCTAAAACTAATAAAAATTTCAATATATATAGCTAAGTCTAATAAAAATTTTGATATATATAGCTAAGTCTAATAAAAAAATTTATACCAATATCAAAAGTCTAATAATAAAATTTCAAATATATAATAAGACTAATAAAATTTGAGCCAGGTTTTTCACTTATTGAGAAGACATTTTAAAAGCCTTAGCTCGTAATCTATCATAGTACTGCACTACATAGTACTATTTTGATATATTGAAATAATTAATTAAACAAAAGATTTTATAAGTATTATATATTAAATCCATTATACCTATACTATATACATGGCTAGAAAAGATAAGCAGAATCGAACTTGTGATCGATGTGGCCATACATGTTCATCACCACAGATGCTTCGAGTTTATCTTAATAGAAAAGATCTATGTCAACCCCAAATTATTCCTACTACAAATCCAATTCCAATTCCACAAATCGATTCTGAAGCAGATAATGATACAAAGCATCAAATCTCTGACTCATCTTTGGATCAAATCTCTGACTCTTCTGGCCCATCCAATAAAGTAAACTTAAACACAGAGTATCCTGCTTCACAAACTGAAACAGAACCCAAGAAATTATTATATCTCAAAAAGAATATGAATTTCTTAAAGCTCAAGGATTAATAGAAGATGAAGAGAATAAGAATACTATGGATTCAGATAAATATTTATCTCAAGAAGAATTTGAGTTTCTCAAAACATTAGATCTAATAGAAAATGATGCTGTATTAGATACCGGTATTCACTTTATTCAAATTAGAGTTAGCGATCCAGAAAGACCTCATGATAATTTTAATTTATTAAGTAATTGGGAAGTCACAGTTCCATCTATAAAAAATCCAAGATATAAATTTATTAAACCAATATCTGACTATAAAGAATATAACGAAACACCATATATGCCCCAATTATTAGCAAAAGCTAGAGACGAAATTACAAGAGTTCTTAAAATCGAGCCTAATGAAAAGGGGCATATAAAGTTAGCATTAGTTGCTCTTTGCTATTATAAAAAAGTAAACAAATCACTAAAAAAAGAGGATAAGGAAAATAATATAATGTTTGTCATCACAGAAGTAAAATGCGTTCTCTTTTATTAGAAAATGATATAGATGACCATATATCTCAGTTAGCTTCAGAAATAGATAAAGATATTGAGGAAATATTAAAAAGAGGATTAAATTGGCGATTAGTTCGAATAAAAAAATTATATATTGAGGCTTATACTTATTGAAAAACAATTGGTGGATCATATATCTCGACTCCTAAGAAGCTTGCCAATACTAAATGCACCATCAATCCAGATAACTCTCAAACAGATGATGACATGTGTTTAAAATATGCTTTAGGTGCATATTTTGCAAGCAACAGAAGTATAACTAAAAATTTACAATGTCTTTCTGTTCTTCAACCATATCTGGATATAGTCAATTTAGATGGAATTCCAATGCCTACACCAATTTGCTCACGTATATTCAATAAGATAGAAGAGATGAATCCAGATATTTCTATTAATATTTGGGAATGGAAAGAAGAGACAGCTACTCCTAAACCTGTAATAGCTAGCAAGAACTATAATAGACAACATATTATTGACCTTATGGCTCTTACAGATATTACTAAATCTGAAGAAGATAAGTACAGACAAAAAAACTACTTTTTGGATTAAGAATATAAATGGACTAGTTTTTAGAGATACTGCTCATCATGGTAAAAGATATATTTGTAGAAAATGCACTCAAAGTTTTTCTACAATAAAGGTTTTAGATCATCATCGAGAGCACTGTTTCAGTTTGGGAGAAGCAACTCAAGAAGTCAAATTACCTATCAAAGGTGTCAATGATTTTGAAAAGTTTAAAAATTATGCCCAAATGATTAATGTACCATGTGTTATTATAGCAGACTTTGAATCAGATAACAAGAAATAGAATTATTCTGGAGGTATAATGAAACCAGTATCTGAATATGGTAGGAAAATGTGTAAGATTGCAGAGCAAAAGGCCAATAGCTTTTGTTATCTATTTCACTGAATCGATACTGGAAAGGTATGGGGCCCATTTCTATATAGAGTAGAAAATGCTACTCAGGAGTTTGTCAAAAGAATTAATAAAGAATTGGTCAAAATTAATAGAGTCTTAGCTATAAAACATGATCGAATTGAGACTGACAAAGACAAAAAAAAATTTAATGAAGCAGATAGTTGTTGGATATGTAAAAAAAAATTCATTATAGATGAAGATAAAGTCAAATGCTTAGAAAATAAGGCACTGGAAGATGCCAATTCCAGTTATCTTTCATAACTTTCGAGGATATGATTCTCACTTGGTTTGTGAATCTGTTGGTCGATCAGTTAATGCACATTAGATCAAGATTGTAGCTGAGACATTTGAGAGATACAAGACTATGAAAGTAGGTCAGCTAAAAAATATAGATAGTATGCTGTTTATGAATAATAGCTTGGCAATTCTTACAAAAAATTTGGGTACCAACCACCCTATCACAAGCTAGCACTTTAAAGACTATTCTTCAGATCAAATTTCACTAGCAAGTCATAAAGAAGTTTATCTTTATGAGTATATCGATTCACATGATAGATTTAAGGAAAAAGAACTTCCTCCTATTTATAAGTTTTATAGTACTCTTAAAGGCAAGATTTCACAAAATGACTATCAGCATGCTCAAAAGGTATGGGAAACTTTTGGTTGTAAAAATCTAGATGAGTATCATGACCTCTATCTTAAAATTGATATATTTAGTCTTGCAGATATTTGGACACAATTCCGAATGACATGTATGAAGTATTATGAGCTTGATCCTAGTCATTATGTTTTAGCACCTGCACTAGCTTGGGATGCCATGTTTAAAATGACGGGAGTTAAAATCGAGCTCTTTACAGATATGGGGGTGAGTCAGTAGAAAAGAGACAAATCATTTTTAGTAAAATTTTTTTAATTTTTAAACTAAAATATCTTGACACTATTTAATCAAATTTGCTAAAAATTTTTTTATTTTAATCTTGAAATTATATAGAATTAAAATAAAAAAAAATTATTAAATTAATTAAGATAGTTGTTAAGATATTTAAGCTTAAAGTCAAGAAAACTTTTACTTAGAAAAAATTTGTCCCTTTTCTACTGAATCACCCCCATATGTCTATGCTAGAAAATGCTAAGCGTGGAGGTATAGCTATAGCAGGTCATTGATATTTCAAAGCCAACAATCCTAAAATGGGTAAGGCCTTTAACCCATCTAAACCAACAACATGGATAAGCTACGATAATCTTTATGGCTGGGCCATGAGTCAGTATTTGCCTATTGGAAATTATAAATGGGAAATAAGTCATAAATATCTTGAGAATAATCCAAACGAGCAAAAGAAATATCTTGAAAAGATTCTTAATACTAAAGCAGATGCTAAAAGAGGATATTTTTTAAAAATTAATGCACATTTTCCTCTAAAACTTATGATTATTTGCGTGATTTACTTCCAGCTGTAGAGAATATGGCTGTAAGTAAAAATATGTTATGCCTTTATACTACAGAGCTTGTAGATAAATTAGATAGTGGACGTTTCTCAGCTACAAAAAAATTAGTACCTCATCTTGGTCCACGAAAAGAATATGTTATTCACTACCTGGAGATTCAATACTATGTAAAATTAGGTATAATAGTAGATGAGGTAATAGAAATTCTATCTTTCGATCAAACTAACTGGCTTGCACCCTATATTGCTTTTAATACTGAAAAGCGACAAGAGGCTATGAATGCTTTTGAGAAAGATTTCTTTAAGCTTATGAACAATTCAGTTTATGGCAAGACTATGGAAAATGTTTATAAGTATCAAGATGTCAAGCTCATAGCAATAAATAATGAGCAAGATGAAAAGAAGTTTATTAAACAGATTCGCAAACCCTCATTTAAGTATGGTCGACGACTTGGAAATACTTTAATAGGAGCACATATAGGAAAGGCTAGTGTGATTCTTAACAAGCCTATTATTGTCAGAGCATCAGTTCTTGGCCTTAGCAAACTTTTAATATATCGTTTCTGGTATGGGTATGTAAAAGAAAGATATGGTGATAAAGCCTAGCTTGGATATATGGATACAGACTTATTCATATTTATAGTTAAAACTGAGGATATTTATGGATATGGCTGAGCATCCTGATCTTTTCGATTTTAATAACTCAAAAACTATAGGTCTTTTCAAGGATGAGACTCTAGATAGTGTAATTGCAGAATCTATACATATTCGAGCCAAGTCTTGTCACTATGTTTTGGCAGATAAGTCTACAAAGTATAAGCATAAGGGAGTTAGCAAAAAGGGTATAAATGAAATGGCTACGAATTCATATATGCCAACTTTAGAAGGGTCCTTGCTAGATGGTCCAATAGATATATCATTATTATCAGAGGAAGAAGTCAAGGATTTGGTTATGCGAACTGAGGCTGATCCTATGACTCTAGTTTATCGAGACTGTCTCTTTGGTAATGAAGTATTCCATGCCAAAAATGTAGGTATTCGATAAAAAGACCATATATTATCTTTGGTCAAATCAGAAAAGAAGGCTCTTTGCCCTATAGATACTAAGCATTGGATATTATCTGATAAAATAACTAGTTTGCCATATTATCATTGGCGTATACAAGCATATAAAAATTTTATATCAAATGGAATATCTCCAGAGTTGGCTGAAGAACGAGCTTTAAGAGGTAAGCTCTCAATGAGGTATCAAAATGAATGTGTATCACATATATCTAGCTTACAGCAATAAGTTAGATAAATAAATATATAGTTAAAGTTAATATTTTTTTAAATATAAAATTTTTAGACCCAAAGAGTCATTACGAAGCAATAATGATTACACCTGATACATGTTAACCAAATAAGGTAGCTGCGCGATGCTGTCATGCTAAAAACCAGGAACGAAGGTATATAGTTAACAAATAGTAAAAGCAAACGTAAATAGCAATCAATAAGAACTGAATACATATTTAATGTTTAATAGATTATTGTTGATCCAGCATTTCATTAGTGTATTTTGATAGTAGTGGATAATTATATGTTTGTCATTTTAATAGTCTATGCTATTTATTATAAACTAGCATAACTCACATTGCTTACGTAATGCGTTTAGTAGTATAATTTTTTTTAGTTGTTGATCAAATTTTATAAGAAAGAATTGAGTTTAAATATAAGTCATTTGAGAATTAACAGTATTTAGGAAATTATTTATATTTTAATTTGATTTTAGCATATGGGAATCCCACAGCAAAAAGAGGCAGTGGGTCAAAAAATTTTTTTACAAAAAATGCAAATTCTCGAAGAATTAGAATAATATAAAATTACGGAATCAAAATTTTTTGCCTACTGCCTCTTTTTGCTATGGGGTCTTCATATATACATACAATTTTTAAAATAATTAGCACAACTTTATAAATATTTTTTTAAAAAAAAACATTAAAGAAAATTTATCAAGAAAATAATACAAATTACAATAGGAAAAAAAAAATATTTAAGAAATAAAATTTTAAATGATAAAATAATTATATTTATTCATCATCGAATTAGCTAAATCTATTACTAAAGATGATCGTTTAGGATCGCATGTAGTTTGATTTGATCATTTTTTATTTTTATTTTGATTAGATGTAGT
>QKWP01002854.1:0-14298 GCA_003550325.1 Gigaspora rosea | reverse complement strand
TAAAATTTTAAATATTGATTTTAGCCATATCTTTTCTAAGTAAAAAATATTCTTTAAGTTTTGTTTTAGTAACTTTGTTATAAAATTTTTTTAAAATCATTAGAAAACTTTAATATAATAAATGTTTAAAGTTCTTGTATTGGCATTTTTACTATTAAAATTTTTCTTTAGATTTTTTCAAATTTTATATGTTCCCGTCTATAAAAAAAATCTTTACTTCTAATACAAGTCTTAATTTTTACAAGTAAATCATTAAAGTTGCAATAATGAAAGTTGTCATCCTTTATATAAACTACAATATTGTCTTAAGAACTATAGTTCTAAAACTAAAACTAAATAAGATCGCAGAAAAATTGTAATAAAATTTTTTAAAAAAATTTTTTCTTAAAATTATCTATTTTTAGCTTATATGTAACTATAATTTATTTTCTTATAATATAAAAACTAATTTTGCAAAAAAGTAATCCTTATTTTCAAATATAATTGTACAAAGTTTTATTTAATTATTTTAGTATTTTAAAAAAGTAAATCAGAGCTAAAAAACTGCAAAAACACAAGCAAATTTGCCTGTGTTCTACTACAATTTAAGGGATAAAACTATGCACTCATTGCATTCGTTCCTGGTATATGGGTTAAACTATATCAATAATTTAAAAAAACCAGAAGCTTGGTTACGATTTGCAAAGTATTATCCACCCAAATATATACGTAGATATTTATTTATTCCTGGATATGAAATTAATAGTAAGGATCATTGGAAAAATTTTGTATTAAAAATAATTTGGCTAGCCATAAGCAAATAGGTAATGACCCTAAATATAGGGATTTTAAAGTTCAACTAGCATCATGCGGCATTAATTATCTAGAAGACATATCGTTTATGGAAAAAACAAACTAATTCAGCTAAAATAATCCAACATGCAGTAATTAAATGGCTTTATCGAGTTAATGGACCCTTTGTAAAATATTCTCAAAATCGGTATTATCAAATCGCCAATAAACTTGAGGCAACTTGGAAGATTTTTGTTGATCCACAATGCATGTACTTCTGTGTGTCAAAAAGAATATAAATTAGCAAACTTGTTCTAAACATGGGCACTGATCGGTGCTAGCTAAATTTTTTACAAAAATTTCATACAATTGCTGAGGAGAAAGCTTCAGAAATAATGAAAACCCCTCTCCAGTAAACCGAATTTTCTTTACCTCCATTTCAACATATTTTGGTAATATCATATCTGGATCATCTTTTAAGGGACCATAAAATTTCTCAAACTTTCGAAGATATGCTCTTGCATTTTCATCAGCTTCTTCTGCTCTTTCTTGATTAGAATATCCAATAATATCAAGCTTTTCCTGAATTGACACTATATCGTCTTCTAAGTATAAAAGCAAATCAAATAATCTAATTGGTTTATCTGAAGAGGCTTTATCCCTTCTAAGTTCCACTACTAAAACAGAATTGATATCTATACCAAGTTTCCCCTGTATAGGTATTAAATCCCCACCAATTCTAACAACAATTCATATGAATCAGCAAGTTTTTTCACTTTTTTGCTCTCTGACACTGCCGTTTGATTTATATTACTGTTAATACTAAGTTTTTTCTGAATAGCTATTATATCCTTTTTCTTATATAAAAACACCTCATATAATTGAGGAAATTTTTCACTTGGATCAGTTTTATTATTAGTATTACTCATCATGATTGTTATAATGTGGTAATATAATTAATGCGAAAAATAACGCAAAAAAATATAAATTAAGTATATATAGCAAATTCAATCTGAAAATAATTATAACTGCGAAATCTAATCACGTAAAATAAAAAATGGCGAGGTCGAGGAAACCTCTTCTTTATTTCATAATAATTGCTGCCGAAACAACAACATACAAATAAAAAATTTTTATTATATAAAAAAAACATATGCGCCCTTAATGGGTCAGGTTGGTGGGGTTTACATTTGATCTAACATTTCTCTTCGTTTATTAGGGTTTATCCAAGAATTATCATCATTTTCCTCATTACTAAGTTTTCTTTTGACATTTTTCCCCAGGTCTCATCATAAGATAAAAATTCTCTCGGCTTGTATTGTCATTTTGATTTAGAATAGTTGTGGGCTTATTTTTCTTGTTTTTAGAGGTGGTTTTTTTGTTACTGCTCATTTTTCGTACCTAAATACAAAAAACAAAGTAAGTAAAAATTCAGTTTCATAGCTGAAGTAAAATGAAATAACACAAATTACTTAAAAAAAATACAGGCAAGTAAGTCAAGTAAAAAAAAATATGAGCAAAAAATAATGTTATTTCTAACTTATCTTATAGGTGAAAACCTGCTTATTTTATACTGTTCATTCGCTAGTTCTAAAAAGCCTGCCAAAAAAATGCTACATGATTATTAATCGCGTTACTCTAGCACCCTAGATCACACTTAACAAAGCAACTCCGCTCAGTCATAAGTTCCGTATACTGAAGCTATTTTGTTATTTTCTGGTAAAATTAACCCCCTTAGATTCGATGATTGCTACTACCAAGTAAAAAAGTCAATGATCTTAGCAATCTGGGAATTCCAAGTTCCTGTGGCATATGAAGTTTAATAATACTACTGATAAAGAATGTTGTACTCTTCCTTAGTATAGCCCTTCTAAATCCCATTTGTGGCTCTTTTTATCGCAGTATTGTATATATAAGAAAGGGCTTTCCAGAAATTCATAATATTCGTTATTAACCATGAGAATTAATTCTGCATATAAGTGATACAAACTATAAACCTAATTTTGTATGTCGAACCTTATTTTTTTATACAAAAAAATTTTAAATCGCAAAAGTATGATGATCAAACTGGTTTAATATAAAATGCAAATCAGACCATCGCATTCACAATGTTATATGAGCGAAATTTTTGGCTGAGTGATATGCCAAAAGAAGGTGCCCCTAAAGGGCCTGAAAATTTTATGAAGTGTATAGATATAAGACATTTTTAATGATGTACTGTACATACATACGTTACATCCGCTATATCTTATAACTAATTAGTCAATATATGCAGTAAAAATATGAATTTCTGTACTTACTTTGCCAAAAAATTTCGCTGACCTTGATCAGGATAATTTTTTACCCCTATATCATACTAATATAGCCATCTATACTATACTGATATTCATATTATCCCATAAATCCATATTGCAGAATCTGTTTACATGTTAAACTACTACTTCATTCTTCCTTCGTTATCAATAACTTTTCTCCTATATCTTATCTATAGCTTATCATATTGCTTTATTAATAATTGAAAAATGGCAAACTAACAGAGTAAGTATCAAACTTACAAGTCAAGAAGTATAGTATTAGTATCAATTAGTATTGTCGTTATTAATTGTAATCATACTTATCTTTTATAACTATTTGTGACACATTCAATTATCGGTACATATATTATAAATTTATGTGAATTAATCGATTGTAAAATTACCTTGACTATAAATTAATTAAAAGTTTTATTTATATAACAGTTGTTAGTAGAATAATATAGATATAGTTTCACTTATTGAAAATAATGTAGTTAATAGACTCATATTAGCTTTAATACTACGTAGTAATTCTAATCCTAGCCATAACTTCTGGCATATCTCAGCATATTTTCGATCCATTTTTTTATTGACAACCTGAATTATATCTTGCAAATATATCTAACATAAAAACAACTCACCTATAGTTAATTATCGGCTAAGAATAAATAATCAAGTATAAAATAAGCAACTAGATATATAACGAATAATAATTTGATATATGGTAAGTATAAATTTAATGATAAAGAAGATTTAAAAAAAGGGAAAATAAATTTGTCGCACCTGCGACATGTCGCGCCCCTGGTTCAGCCAATCAAATCGCACGATTTTATAGGCAAAAAATTTTTTTTTAAAAATTAAAAATTTTACATAATAAAGTATAAAATTTATATAAAATAGCATGCCATATAATGTAAAATTTCATTCTGAACAACCTTTTCTAAGTCATAAAGATAGATTGTCTTAGTAAAAAAACAGTTTATAAGAAAAATCAAAATTTTCCAAAGTTAGCACATATAAAACTTTTTTTTACTAAAACAATCTACCCTTTTAACTTAGAAAAAGTTGTTTAGCATAAAATTTTACATATAAATTTTAAATGTAAAGATAGATTTATATTAGTAAAAAAAAGGTTTATATGTGCTAACGTTCAAAATTTTTGATTTTTCTTATAAAACATTTTTTTACTAAGATAATCTATCTAAATTTTATATTATATGCTTTGATATCGCTTATTTATTTTTACATTTTACTAGTAAAATTTTGAATTTTTAAAACTTAAAATTTTTTGCCTACAAAATCGTGCGATTTGATTGGCCGAATCGGGGGGTGCGACATGTCGCAGGTGCACCAAATTTCTATTTCCTTAAAAAAAACATGATAAAGAAAATAAGATAGTTTGTTAAGTATACCTTTTTTTTAATAAAACCAGACAAGATTTATTACGATCGCCTATAGTAAATATTGCATGCTATTCATCGGATGCATATATACAAGATTTATTACGATCGCCTATAGTAAATAAATATTGTATGCTAATCATCGGATGCATATATGCAAGATTTATTATGATCGTTTATAGTATAAATACTAATCATCGGATTTATATATAAGATTCAAATTCAGTAAAATATTGCTATAGAAGTTTCATATCTATTTCGGGTGTATTATTGCAGAGCAATGAGGTTTTACCTCTACAAGCATATGATTTAATTTTTCCAGTGATTGGGTTGTATGACACCCACTATTTGAGATCGCCTGGTCCAAGATAAACAAATCCAAGATATGCAAATCTGAGGTATACGAATTCAGTTAATTATACCATAGATTTACACCGGTTAAAGTATGGTTGAAGTGCGACCAGAATGCGGTTGGTAAAATTATTAATTATACAATATATCGTAATATAATATGGGTAAAGTGCAGATAAAGTGTGGTTAAAGTACTGTTGAAGTGCGGTTATGATAGTCAGAATATACTTATGTGTCATAGACACTAGCTCCACTATAAAACAAAGCAAAAAATCTCTATCAAACCCAAATATCAAAAAATGATTGAATAGACTGATTTTCAAATCCATGTACTTATTGATGAGCGTAGAAATAGAAATAATTAATATCATAATTTTGGAAGAAATCGAATCAGATTTTGGGATAGCATTGCAACCAGAATTAATCAAGAGCATAATACAAGCTTTAATGGGTATCAATGCAAAGAAAAATTTATGAATCTTGTTCGGGATTACAACATAAGTATAGTATAGTAAGAAATTTATCAGGATCAGATTTTTTTGCTTACGTCTAATAATTCATGTCAATTAGTTGATGTGTGATTATATGGCAAGTAATCGAAGAGCACGAAGAAGCCGAACAGGTGCACAATATTTTGATAAATTCTGTACACATTTTTGGGAGAGGTCTGAAGATGAATTCGATAGAATCTGCAATATTAATTCCTCAAACTGTTGGCGAAATAGAGATGTAGAAAATACAACACCAGCACCATCTATTGAGAAAGTTGAGCATGTATTGAGTATGAGATCTTCTGTTAGACGAATAACCGGTCTCTATCTATTACTAGTAGAAGGAGTCTAAGACATTCACCTTATCCCACTTCAACCCATGATAACACCAATATAAACAACCCTGGTATGAGAAATTCTGAGCAAAATATTAGCGTTCCCCCGCCTCCAATTAAAACATTATCTCCCCAACCACCATCTTACTCACGGGGTGAGAATGCTATCGCATCTGGGGTCACAAATGAAACACAAAATAATAATCAGAGCCAAGACAGTTCTAACTACGAAATAGCTCTCTCCAGCAGTAATCTAACACCTGATTTGCTAAATTTATCCTTATCACGAAACGAAAGTGATGCCATTATGCACGATATAGGTAGTCAACCACTCTTCTATATGGAATCGATAAATGAATAGGAAAGATAAAGATCCTTGATCACTTTTCTTTATTTAATAAAAATAGTACAGTTATGACTCTTCGAGTCGCCCTATGGGCCTGCTATATATATCGCTAATTTTTGTGTTATGTGGTAGCATTATGTGATTTTGGCACTGAAATTTTACCAAAAAAAATAAAAAAATAATGTATCAGAAAAATGTCTGATATGTTTAGTAATAAAATCAATTCTGTAACACAGATTATCTCAATATTCGTATCTATTTATGGTAAGTAGACAATACAGTATTATGCTCTTTCTTGAGTTATTTAGTTAGTGCGATTCTGAAAAACAATAATAAAAAAAGATATTTTTATACTAATCGTTATGCACTTTAATCGAGACAAAAGCAATGTTTGGTTAAACAACTCATATAGTAATAAGTGATGTATATCGTGATTTTAAATACAATACTAGCTCCACTATGCTTCCACTACTATACTTTTATCTGGTAAGATAAGAGCATTATTCCAAGGGATGGGTATAGTGAAGCGTTGAGTTTTTAACTCTTGAATCTGTTTTGAATCACCTGAATATGCTTTTAGTACATCATCAAGTGGAATTCCTGGCTCTTTTAAATTATTGCAATGTAAATAATATGTATTTTTACTTTGACTATCTAGCCACCACTTACCATTTAAACTCATATGATTTTCTCTACATAGTGGGCAATGTGGACCGAGAACCCAATAGTAATCAGTTTGATGCTCACCTTCATTATCAATACTACAATTTTTATCTAACTTTGGTGAGTCAGTAAAATGTGTGATTAATTTATTAATGACTTGATTACGCATTTCTTTTGACAGCATTTTCTTTAATGGAAAGAGGTTATTATCACTTCGTGAACTCGGTTCACAAAGAATTCACTTTTTCAAAAATTCTTGATCATACCCAAGTTTAAATAAATAGTTCCTAATATCTAACCCATGTATCTCATAACTGATTACTTTTTTTTATTGCGGAGCAATAGCTCTTTGAGACTACCTATATTCTATGTACGTCTCAATATAATGAACCATATAACTGCAATAATTAACAAGGTAAGAAAAATATGTGCAGATAAAGATGATATCAACATGCTTGTCGCAACAGGGATTGCACCTATTCCTCCTATTGGAAGAGGCAAAGCCTCGAGACTAGATCTCATTTGAGAATTCGATTCAATTAATGAGGACGTATTATTTTCTGGCTGTGCAAGGTAAGGAGTCATATTCAGTATTTCTTGAAGTATACTATTGTTAGTTTTGTTAATATTAATTTTATCACTTATCTTAGGATTAATTCCGGTATTATTTTTTTCGCATATAAAATATTTACTTAAATTTTTATTGTCAGAGACAGTTACAAGGTGGCTAGATGAGGCATAGCCTTGAATTACTAATTCCTCACTAACTACAGAAATATTATTGCTTTGTAATGGGGTTTCACCCCTACTAGAGTCAATCTATTTTTTATTGTGGAAACAATAGGGCTCTGCCCCTCGATATCCCTGCCAATCATGGGTTTTGATATAGCCTCCGATTTCAGACACTCAAGTTCATTGACCTTTGATTCTAATTTGCTTTTTATATTTGCTAATTCTGCTATTTGGGATTTGAGAGATAAAATCTTAGATTTGCAAAGCAAAGCACTACGTGTCTCTTTTTTCGATGAGTTCTTTTGAATAGAAAATCACATCTTTCTGAGTTGAAAACAACTTACTTTCCAATATCTTGATCATAGACTCAAGCGATCTAATTTTCTTGAATTTTGTAATATTCTCAGCCTTGGATTCAGCAATAAAAATATCCTTTGGTGCATTATGAGAAATAAGATTGGTATTTTCATTTTGTAGTTGCTTATGCTCATTAATGACCTGCAAAGTGTGGATGCGTAACTTTGGATCTCAGTATTATTTCATAACAAATTCTGATTCCACCCCTTTCTTTCTCGATTAAATGCTTTCATTTGCTTTATGTATTTATCCTGCAATTTCTCACTAAGCTTATTAATTTCAGCTTTGGATTTGATAGCATCGTGTAGTTTTTTTTCTAACTCTTCTTCGTGTATACTACCAAGTCGATGGCCTTTAATATTTTGTAATGTATATACATTAGCCATATTAGCACCTTGTATTTGCTCTGCTAAATAATAGATAATATACAGATGTTAATAAAACTAATTTTGTTAATAATTTCTATTATTATATAATGATATTTAATTTTAGATAATTTAATTATTAAAAAAATATATTAGATATTGTTGAATTAAGTTATATATTAATTTTTTATTTCAGTTTCTAATACTTTGTATTAGTTTTATTAGCTAAAGTCTTGTTTACACCAATATTCCATATTCATCTATAATGATAAATATTATTTTTTATTGTACTATAATATTATGTATTATTTTTTATTATTCTAAAATATTAAATATCATTTTAAATGTTAGATAAAAATAAAACCATGAATACTCCATTTCTAAAATCATATTATCGCCAAAAATCTATATATCTAACTTCTGAGCAAATAGAAACAATTAGATCGCTCAAAGATAAGGTACCTAAGTATAGAATTATAAGAGATTTCTATATTAATAAACATCGAGTAGATGATATATGGGAAGATCGAGAGCGCCAACAACAAATAAAAATAAGTACCATTTCCACTGAAATATTATCTATATCTACCACTCCTCTTAAATAAAAAAGAGAAGTTCCAAATCCCGGTCTAAATCTGTATTATGTAATAATGTGCACTGCTCTCATATATCCGATTAATACCTACTAATAACTCTGATGTAGTAATATCCTCATTTAATGAAACAGAAAAAATAAATAGTGAGGATCTGGGTGAATTATATAAAAAAGAAGCCAGAAGAGATGAGAAAAATAAAGTGAATATGTCTCGCCTATTAGCTACTATATAGATCTATCTTTTCTTTATCTATGTTATTATCTAAGGAGAAGATATATTCAAGTAGCTTTTTATAATGCATTTGCAACTTTTCACAAAGATTATTTATTTCAGCTTTAGACTTGAGAGTAGTATATAGCGATTTTTCTAACTCCTTATAGCTCATGTGTTTTTTTTATTGGTTTTATCCTTATTATAAACAGAAAGTGGAATAGTAATACTTTTTCCATTAACTGATGCTATAAACTCACCACCCTTTACTATAGGTTCCCAGCCAGCTCGATGTTGCTATCTAGTAACAAGAATAAATAATGATATATCATTACCATTATTATCTTTTTCTGTTGGTAAAACTGAAAACTCATCTGAAATTGTTAAGGTATCATTTCCAACACCTATAGTAACAGGTATATCAGAAAAGCTCCCAATAGAATGTTTTTTACCTAAAGCACCTGTTAGTCTATAAACCTTTTTTCTATCTATTTTTAACCCAAAATATTTTATAAAATGGTTTGCAATATTTTCAGGAATATGTAACGTATCTGAACCTGTATCAAGTAATGCATAGGGTATTTCTAAATCATATACTTTACATGAAATAGTGGCATAAATATTGGGTTCTTTTATTTGCAAAAAGATTATTTTTAATAGATCAAGCCAATTTTGATATAACTGGGCTTCTTGATATTGTTTTATAGCATAATTTAAAGAAGGAGACCTTATCTTCTCACAATAATTGCTTGAAGTCAGAGATACTGGCATATCGTTTTCTGAGCATGCAAGGAAAAATGGTTCTAAAATAATTTGATACTTTTTTATTATATTTTCCCATACTTTGTCTACTTCTTTATTCATATAATTTTTTGAATGATATGAATAAAATGAGTCTTTCATTTCAGAAAATAATTTACTAAGATCTGTATATATTTCAGTTAGAATTTCTTTAGGACATTGAGAAATATATCTTGTTAAAACATATTTAACCGATTCTAGATTGAGAAATATATCTTGTTAAAACATATTTAACCGATTCTAGATATCTGATTTTCATTAATAGCTTTTTTATTAGTTTTTGGTTTTTTGGATTTCTTTTTTATAGAAGACTTAGAACCCCACTTTTTTTTTATATTAAAACAATTAGTTTCTCTATATTCAATCTTACTATTTTCTTGATCACTTTCTTCTGACTACTTTCTTCTTGATCGCTTTCATTAATTATATATTCTATATCTTCTTCTAATTGGCTTTGGTCTATATATTCATATTGAGAGCTAGTAATATTATTAATCTTTTTAGTCTTTCTAACTTTGGGACAATTCTTTTTTGTATAACCAGGTTTTCCGCACATAGAACAGTATCTTTCTACTTTCTTTGATTTCGTTGATTTTTTAGCTGTAGGCTTCTTTGTATTATATAATTTTTTGGATTGTATATTATAATTCGCATAGCCTAATCTTCTATACAATTTTTCTTCGATAAATTTTTTTAAAGCATCAGGATCTCTAGATGCATTATCAGAATACCCCAGTCTTTGAGCTATAAAATCTAATTCGTCATATGCTTTTTTATATATAGTTAAATTTTCACTAGATATTGTATTAGATAAAATTATAGAAACTGATAAATTGCTATTAACTCCATTATATGTAAAGGTAGAAGGTTTTCGCTCAAACCATGTGTCCTTAACAGCTGTAAAGAAAGCATTTATATCTAATGGATTTGTTATTTTTACTCTTGTAAATAATTCATCAGGTAAATGAGTCCATAATATAGCCAATGCATCTGAGTTATTGTTTGGTGTCTGTAATAATAAAAGACGAATTCTGTCTTCATAGGTTTGAGGAGTATCAGTAGGGTTAAATTTTTCTTGAGCTAATCTGGATAAAGAGGCATTGTGTAATCCTATTGTTTCTTCATGATATTTATGCCGTAACCAAGCTAAGAATCGTATTGGAGTGTCAATATTTGTACCTACAGGATATTCAGCTGGAACAGGTGTATATTTACCAGACATTTTAGATTTTAAAATTTTGGCTTTTATGGCATCATTAAATCCAGCAACTGCTAATGCACCTCCATATGCAAATACTTGTACTATTTTATTAAAATATTCATCAGAAGGTTCCTGATTTATATATTGGGGATTTGAGCAATCAATGGGGATAACGAAGACATAACATCTTGTAAGGTTGCCATGTTTGCTATATTATTCTGTAGTACAAAAACTTGTTGATTTAAATTATTAATTAATTGTTTAGAATTTCGAGCACGATTTTTCCACTTACCCCACTTGTTGTCCAGTTGAATATCAGCAAGTAATAGGTCATTTTTTAGAGTCTTGCATTTATTTTTCCATTTAATATAACAGTTTTTTGTAAGATTTAAGAGATATGTAGTAATTGCCTCATCTGTTTTACAATTTTGTAGATGCTGATGAGTTTGTCTGTTTTTGAATCTTAATGCAAATCTTTCTAGAAGTGATTCTGATATTTGTCTTTTTTGTGCGCGGATTGTAATTCAACTATCAAGCTCTCGAGATTTAAATATATTATGTTGTGTTCTGTGGGCCTCATAAGCCTAATAAAGAAGGCCGTAGTCATTTTAAAACATAGCTAACTGGGTTTGTGAATCAGCAAACTGGGTCTGTGAATTGGTTAACTGGGTTTGCAAATTTATTAACTGGGCCTGCAAATTTGCTACTCAATTTTTTGCATTAATTGCTCGAGCATTTGCTCATGGATATATTTGTAGCACCAATCTCTCAAACCTATTTTCGGCATCAGAAATTATATCAAGATTTTCTTTAATACCTCTAATGAAGGTGCTATTGTAATTGGGCTTTCAAAATATTCTATAATGCTATTAACCTCTCATGTAATTCTATGTTTCTGTATTGTAGCTTGATTTTTAGATAAAGATAATCTAGATGATCCTGGTTGTTGTGCCATATCTATAGTATCATTGGAATTTTTATTGCGAAGCAATGATTCTTCGGATCTATACAAAACAAGTATTTTTTCATTAAGCTTGTCTATTTCATTCTGAAAAAATGCTAACTGTTTTTCTAAATAATCTATATAATTTTCTCTCTTTTCAGATTCTTTAAATACATTTTCTAACTGTTTTATAAGATTAGAAATTTCTGATCTTAATGGGTCTAGCTCCTTATTACGAATTGTGATTTCTTTTTCAAGATAATTAATATAATCCTCTTTTGAGACAAGATCCTGTTGTAATTTGCAGACTCGATCCTGTATTGCTAATAAATCGCTTTTAAATTGATTAATTCTACTGGATGATATATTTTCTAGCAATGCCATTTTTTTTAAACTATAATAAGAAAAGATGTTATCTATTCCTATTATTCATATAGATTCTAAAAAAGCTCGTGAATTAGATATATCTATTGCTTTGCATAAGATTTATTATCAACCTAATGGCTATCAAAGAACTGCGAAAAAATTGTATGAAGCTTCTCTAAAAGCTGGATACAATTTTTCTATAAATGAAGTGCGTAATTGGCTTGAAAAACAGTTATTATTCTTAATTCATAAAGCCCAGCCAAAGTATATTCCTTGTGCTAGTTTTAATAAAATTACTATTCCTATAGAAGTTATACAAGCTGATATTCTTTATATGCCATATGATAAAGTAGGATCTATAACTTATATATTTTGTCTTACTTGTATAGATGTAGCATCAAGATATAAATAGGCAGAACCAATTGGAACTACTTTGGATATTTTGAATAACTTATGAAGCTAATGTAGAAGCCGTAATTAACTCTCTACAAGAAATTCATTAAGCAACAAATTAAGCAGCAGAAAAAGCAGGATAAACTCACTGGATGAGCCTTCTTTGGAAGGTATACTAACTTCTGCTATAGTTGCTAAAGTTTTCGTTAAAATTTTTAATAATTCAAAGTGCCTTCTTACATGGTCTAAATTATTATTAACTAATATGGGTTATGAGTTTAAAGGAAGCTGTAAAAAACTTATGAAAGAACATGGTGTTAAAATCCAAAAAGCTAGTTCTAAAAGTAGTATCTAGGGGTTAGTAAAATTACGGGGGACAACTTATTATAATATATAGCCAATAAAAATGTTTTAATGATTTTGTGTAACAATCATCCAGACTTGTAATAAAAAAAATTCGCAATACTATGCTAATAAACTTTTGACAGTATTAATTAGTCGCTGATTCAAGACATGTTGTTACCATACTCGACTTATATTGCCTGGTAAGTTTATACAGATATTGAGCATATTTTTATATTCGCAAAGTTCAAATACTGATTTCCTAAAAATAATTGAAATCGTTGAGAATTAAAATTTGCTTTATTATTGAATTTACTGCTGTACCATACTGATTTAAAGGATCGGTATCTAAACCAAAACACCTTGATATATTGTAGGAGAGGATTTCTATTGCAACCTAGAAAATTTCAAGCACAATGGTATGCATCTTGGGTTTAAAGAAAAATTATGGCATCTTGAGTATAATCAATTCAAATCTTAATGTAAATGGCCTTTTTGACCAAACCTGTTCAATTGAAACTTTATGTTTCTTCTTCTTCTACTGCTTCTCCAAAGTTATGGCATGTGCAAATCATTGAGGAACATCCTCTTAACTATCACCTTAAGATTTTATTTCCTACTCGCATTTATGATTCGTTTTTCATATTATTTTTGCTTATGTCAACACTTTTTATCTTGATTAAAACCATTTAACATAGCTAAATCATAGCTAGCGCTAAATATTGGGTCTTGCTCACTGGAACCAGAGTGCATTTCCTAGTTGTGTTAAAAGCTAATTATTGCAATTTCCATAATTACAATTAATTAATTTATCCCAAATAATAGGATCATAGCCATCAAGAATTTCATCATTACCTCTAACTTTCATAACTATAACTGCTTATTACAAATTCCAAAATGAATCAGCAATAAAACCATCTCTAGTTCTATGAAGAAATAATATGGACTACTTGTTAAGAAATATGTATTTTCTTTTTTTATCAATTCATGAACCAATTTTTGCTGCATGTATTTCTGGTCGGTGAATTTGGTGTAAAATTTACAAGGAGAAAGAATTGTTGTTGACACTTGCAGATTTGATGAGATAAACTTTCTTGTAATATCATCCTAAAGATCATTTTCTAGGATTTGTTTATATGGTTGTACACTATTGATAATATCATTATCTGATATATGAAAATAGCGGATATGATGCAAACAATTTAATTCATTAATAAAATAAAAATATTTGTATCTTAAAATTGCTAAATGCAGTAGGGTTAAAATGGGAGTTCTGGCACAGTGGCATCAATCTTGCATATAATTTAGCATTTGCGTCGTCAGTTTAATAAAAATTATCTA